>JAQIWU010000116.1:0-38135 GCA_034696445.1 Isotomiella minor
GAACATCATGTTCATCATCCTCGTAGTCATCATCTTCTTCTAAATGTCTTTTTAAGAAAAGCTCTTCTTGTCTACTAATAGCATTGGTTTTGATATTTTTATGTTTGGCAAAAACGCCCCTTGATGATGACGAGGATACAATTGTGTTGTCACTTTTACTACGGCGGATTTTGGGATTGTCTTCAATCGCATTATTATTGTAGTCTTCGTAATTGTCACCTCTTTTAGAAATGGATTTTTTAGGATTAATTCGCTGTTGATTTTTCAATTTTGTAGCTTTTTTATGCAACATTAAGTCGTGACTAATTTGAGGGTAATCGTGATCACCACGACTGAAATCATTTTGGCGAAATCTTTCTCCTAGTTGTGGTGGTGGTCTCTGCTTTAATTTTACTTTTTTATTATTTTTTTCATTTTCTTTAAATGGCATAATTTCAAAATCCTTCTTAGTCTTGCTACCGTTTCCTTTTATTTTTTTTCTTGGCGATTGCAAATGGGATTGTGAAGTCTTTTCATTCTTTTTGACCGTAGGGATTGCAGCAGAAGACGACGACGCGTTGGTGTAATAATAATAATGCTTCTGATGGTTGTCACCACCAATTGTCTTTTTGTCCTTTACATTATTTTTGAACAATTGACCAATCCTTGTGGACAAGTGAAGTGGATTTTTATCATCACCGTCGTAATAATAATTACTCAATAAGGAATCTTTTGTTGGCACTCTTGATTTGTACAAGTCAAAGTCATCACCAAACCTCACATCTCGATAATTCCGTATGCTATTTAACTCTTCCCTGCTTCCTTTGAAGGGAAGGACTATCCTAGAAAAGTCTGTTTTTAAGTTAAGTCTTATGTGGAATAAATCATCATCGTCCGTATAGTGATAGTTTGTGGTGGAGTTTGGTGGGGGTAATTCGATGGGAACGACTGGCACTGTGGTTTTCAAAGAGTCTTCGTCTTCTTCTTCGTCGTGGTCTTGCACTTTGTTTTCGTCATCATCTTCATGATGATGATGATGATGATGACCATTGTTCCATTGAGGAACTTTGGATCCTTGAAATCTAGGTTTTATTTTTACTTTGGGTTTGACATAGTTTGTTTCATAGGTTGGAGGATTTTCACTTCCTCGGGGCACTGTGAGATTTGGATGGAAATCCCCATCATCTTCATCATCATTGGTGGGGGACTTGTTGGAAAAGAATTGTGCTCTGATGTCCGTAGATTTTGGAACAATTCGTGCAGACTCATTATCCTTGTGCTCATTTAAAGTTGAGAATGCAAGTTCTTCGTTATCATGAGACTGAGTGTGCATTAGTAATTCCTCTGTCCCAAATTGGCCTGAAAGTTTCAAATACGTAGCGTTGTTAAACACACATATGTCATAAATAATCGTGTCTAGTTTAGTCCAAAAAATGGTCAATTATATTACAAAAGAGACGAAATATAAAAAGGTAATGCTCACAATTGGCACTAATGACTTTGTCTAGCACCCCATTCATTGTTGCAGCGGAAGGAAGTTTTCATGCAAATTATATTATTGCAAAGGAATCGAGGGCGCTGCTCTTAATGCATAATGAGTGAATAATGATAAAGTCAAGCTTGGCCATTAAAATCGCATTCAATTCAATAAAACGATACGCTCCAAATATTAGCAAGTCTTTGTCTCTCTGGGCTTTTGAAGGCATCAATTTTCAACTCACAATTAAAATAAATAAAAAACCTGCCAAAGCATTATTGACCAGAGCATGTGTAACAGTTTAGCTTTATGGAGTTAAGTGAGTGGAAAGACGCACATAAAACGCATTATTTTCTTTGATCACTGATGAGTGAAATGCTGCTGCACATTTGCGAAAATCGTATAAAAAGCAGAGGCAAATTAAGATTGGTGGCCAGACACGCATGCAATAGATGTAAAACAACATTAATGACCTAACATAACAAAATGCAGAGTCACTTGTAAAATTAACCAGACTCGCCTAACCAAACAATTGGGAACAATGTTAAAGAAACTGCTTACACACTCGACTGCGGTAGGTAGTGTAATTTTAGACAAAGAACAAAGTATTTTTTCAGGAATTGCATGTTTTGTCAGTATTGCATAATATAATGATGACAATTGTTAGGTGCACATCTTAATCACACAACTTTAAGTCTGCTCTCCATCAAAAGTACCTACCTAATACTTAATTATAGCTGACCTACTCCAGACTAACTGATTCGCTTTCATTTTCTATCATGTTTCCCACGCACTTCCTTTCTAGATAGAAGTGGCTAAAACTTCTTCTTCCTATATATTTTACATATTTACAAAAAAACACAACGCAATCGTTTTCTAGGACGGGAACTAAACGCAGACGCGACAGTTTTATCAATGCCGCAGATAATCAAACTGTATATGGTGTAAGAACGACATATTTGATAAGGCACAATGAGAGATATGAGACAGTTAGGTGATTAACCAACCTACAATTATACTGTATGAGACTTCCTATTTTAAGAAACCAGAACTCTTTTGACATTTTAATAACCCATGCATCGATACAACGAACAAAGTGCTGCGATGTTAGATAAACACGCACTTTAGAGACTTGTGCATTGTTCTTTGTTGTTTGTTGCACTTGATGATTAGTCATTAACATGGTTGTATGCATTTGTTTAAGTAATATTCGCTCCACTTGCTTGGTGTACCGATTAATAATGCATGTGCAATACGTAATAAAGTATGGTAAATGATAGGAAGATGATATGTAATTAAAATGCATGTTTTGTAAACTATTTATCGCTGCGCTGGTTTCTCACGGAATGATTCAATCTGACATTAAGCCTATTTTTTGGACATACAAGAACTGAGACTTTCCATTGATGGAAAAATAATAATGATCCTGGCTTTCAACTCCGTCACAAAATTACCCTCGCCAAATTTTGAAATGATGAAGCTTTTTGACAAATGAGTGTTTAGGTTTGACGTAAGAAAAATCAATGTCAAACAACCATTTAGATTGGACAATTGACCATCATGACTTAAAAATAGACACTCTCTCAAGCTCATCCTAGTAATTGGAAATTGCAATTATCAACATTTTACCTTCAGCATAACGTAATGCATTTTGTCAATGACATTTTTTGATTATTCAAAATGGCAAACAAGTGGCATAAAATTTCCAATTAAAACTACAAATAAATAAACCTTAGCCTTAATCTTTGATGCGATGAGATAAGGGAATTACTGTCCCAACACTTATTTCAATATGACATAATAATTTCTTCAGGTAGTTGTAATTAAAGGTAGAGGACAGCTCAAGTGCATAATTATAATTCCCTTGCCTATTATTGACTCACATTCTTTCGATCTCAATCAAAAATCTTGACCATGCAATGATGATGACAGTGCATTTTTCTCAATCAATCATTCATTTCAATGTAATGTGTACCTTTCTCGATCCCTGCTGCTCCGATGTGACACAGTAATAACGAGAGTAGGAGGAAAACAGGAAGGGTTAACAATAATTTTGTAATTAAGTGGTATTTAAAGGCCAGTGGTCTTCTTTTGGACTTGGGTGTATAAGTTCCATACATTTTCTTCTCCACAAGAAACAAGTTACAGTTTTTCATCGGATCTACGTCCTTCATGTCGTTTCATCACACAGTAATAATAATTGTCTCACTTTGCCTCTTTCAATAGGTTTTGTTTTATGGCTTAGATAGTTGAAGATTTCTTTGTGGCAAAGCCACAATCACAAATGTCGCATTAAATGTAGGTAAAAACACGATAAATATCACCAATTTCTAATAATAAATGATGAAGCTGATGATCGAAGGAAACGATTTCTCTTTTTAGAACTCCTCACACAATGATCGTCTTTTTGTTTTCTGTTGTATCATCCCTGCATCTTCATCTTACGTAATCGATAGTTTTTGGACTTTATAAAACAATAAAAAACTTAATTGGCTCATGCAATTGGGGTTTTGTATCACTGTGCACTGTCTCTCCTGTCATTTTCAGTTGACACTTCATCACGTAATTCACTAATATCACGATACTTACTTAAAACAAAAACCCAGTCTTCACTTTTACTTTCGCCGTCATCTTTGCGCACAACTTCATTTACCCACCGCAAAAATTACAACTGATGACTGAGACAAAAGATGACATAACAAAGACAATCATTCTTTCTTTAATTGGAAACTGAATGTAATGTCTTATTTCCAAGTAAAAGTAGGTATCACAGCCACAATCCCTTCTACTGCTCGTTGGTGGGATCTTAATGTTGGCTACACTAACACTGTACTCTGATTTTGTAACGTCATAAGTTTTATTTCATTTTGGGAAGAGCTACCACCGTACATTTTGCATTTCAATTTCAATACACTTTTGAAATTGACAAAGCATAAATCCCATCAGCAATTATAATTCAGGTCTTCTAAAGGTAACAAAAAAGTCACTGGTTCATGAAATAGTTGCACTATTAAATCGTCCTTTTTAATACCAAAAATATTAATGCTAATTCGTGACACTATTCTATTAAATAGGCAGATGTGTGTGTATCCACAATCTCCGGAAGGAAGTTAGTTTTAGTCGTTTAAGGAGGAAAGTCTTTCATCAAAAAGCACATGCTCAAGTTTTTTTATGTGATAGTCTACTTAATTATTCAGTTGAAATTAGAATTTGAATAAATTTTTTTGTAAGAAAAGGAGCGGAAGGAAGAAAAATCTGCGTCTTCTTTGTCTCTTTTTATTCGAGTTTCTTCAATGAAACTGAATGAATGATGCAAAAGCGGTTATTAAAAAAGATACACATTGAACCAATTTTTATTGCTGCATCATCTCAATGCGGCTTTGTATTTTTGCGTCCTTTGATGAGTCTTCAATTTTGCACTTTTTTAATTGCTATCACTGATACAATCCTGCTGGTGTGTTTAGGAAGTTTGGAACACAGTTTGATTCGGGGAGTTTGAGGCCAAAAAGTTTGGTTGTACGGCTCAAAAATCAAACTGCAGTTCAATTGTAAATCTGCCATCAAACTCAAGGTTTTTTAATGGAAAATCGAAGAAGAAAAGTAAGAGTGTGTAGAAATGGGTAAATATAACACGATCTTCTTTTTCTCAAGTTTTTGGTTTGGCTCGATCGGTTTATTTCTTCAAGCTTTTTTAGTCACTACACTTCTGTTTGTGGGAAGGTATCTATTTCAATGGCAATTACATGTACTGAATTAAAGTGTATAAAAGAAGAAATTTTTGGTTGGGTTGAGGTGACTTGAACGAGCGGTGGAGTGAGACTGAATGGAATGAACAGTTTAAAATATAAGTCTGAATTGAAACTGAAAGTGAATCCTTGCTTATTACCTATTATTGCACATTATTATTGTACCAGTTTGCAGAATCCATATGCATTTCATTGAGCAAAGATAGTTGCCACTGTTGTGGTGGTTAAAAAGAATGTTAGATAATAAAGGTAGGCTGAGAGTTGACAAATGAAACTGAACTTTGATGTAAAAAGTGTCGCAATAATAATTGAATCCTTTTGTTGACCAACCAATTTGCAATTTCAGGATTTGTATCAGAGTTTTTCGGCTGGAGATAAAAGTTTCCAGGAAAGTTCTCCCCTGGGGGAAGCTAGAATTTGATTATCCTTAACAGTCCCGGGAAATGCCAACGATAATTAATGCACTTAACATAAAAAAGAGAAATTCCAAGAACAAAATAAATCCATCAATTAGCTGACCTCTTTAATCTTTATGTGTCACGTTTCAACACAACAAAGTTATCAACTATTTATCATCAAAAATGATGGAAGAATGAATGAGCTTTGAGTTACATTATCATAACGCCGAAAACCTCAAACCGTTGTTCTGCATTTGTAACAAGAGTTTTAGCAAGCATTTGGTTCTTCAACGGAGGCAGAGTGAGACGGGTCTGAGATGAATTATTATGAGATGAGATGAGAAGGGCATGATGAGAAATTGAGACAATTTTTGTGATTCTTGTAACAAAAGTGTTTGTTTTACATCGTCCTCAAATTCATAAAGATATTTTTATATAACTAATGGGAAGTCTAGTTCAGGGCTTAATTACATTAGCGAACCCTATCTAGATTGAGTAATAATTCGTTAAGTTTGCACAAATAAACCACCTCCAATTTATCATCATCTCTCGTCGTGAGGTTTTTAGCTAACTTGAGTAATGTCGTTTAAGATTACGATACGATTAGATTCAGATTACACACACACTACCACCACTACTGTCTTCGTCAAGTCTTAGTTTATTTCCTTCCTGTCTTTCTTTATACATTTTGCACTTGTTTCAACATTCAATTACTTAAACTTATAACTCATGCGATCTTCTCTATGCCTCCTCCAATCACGTCTTATCTTCTTCATGTGCGAAATACCTTAGTTTTTTCCCTACACACGCGTGTGTTCATTGTTTTCAATTACGCACACCGATAAAGATAAGAAGGGGACACTTTACTTTGTGGCAATAGATTTTACACCACAAAATGATAGCTTTTCATGTCATTCATTCCACGCATAATCGAAAATAAAAGAGTTTAGCTCTGTGTGTTTAAGTTTAATGGTAATTGAATTCTTTAGGAAAGCATAAAGATGGGCACATTAAACATCATTTATGCAAATTTTTATTAGACTTGACTTGCTACTGTTTTAAGTAATACTTACTTGTGAACAATGCCTGAAGAAAGAAGACATAGAGAAGCAATAAAATTAAAGCAATTTATTTTTTTGACCATTTCAATGTACAATGGATGCATGCAAGAAAGTGATAAACAATTGAGGATGAGTTGTCAAACATTGTGTTTTGTATTGCAAACATATTTACACATTAAAACAAAAATAGCATTGTTGTGAAACGTTCTGAGTCATTTACATAGTCATCCATTTCAGTAACGATGTACTCAAGTTATAATTCAGACTTTTTTTGAATCAAACGAAGATGTTTCTCTGTCGCGTCATAGGAGTCTTTGTCACTATGGCCTTTGGACACCCCATCGATGATCAATGAATGATCAAATTGGTTCCCCAATTAAAACTAGACTAGATACAGTTTGATGTCACTATAATAATATGCCTCGTGCCTCGGCCAAAGCTAGCGAAGAGGTTGTCTTATCCCCGGGAGGGTCAAGCCACGACAAGCCTAAAGGAAAGAGGAACACCAATAATAGCAAACGAGAAAGCCATGGCTCGAAAGGAGAAAGTCCGGAAGGACCTGGAGATGCAAAAAGGTCAACATCGGGGTCATCAGGGAAAGGGCGACACTCGGCAAAAAAGTCAAATAGGTCAAAGCACGCTATCGAAGAAGTCGTCCACCCCCCTAAACGCCCCAGCTCTCCTCCAGAGAACAAAATGCCGAACCGAGAGGAGTCTGTTAGTGAATTAGGCAATAGGGATGCACCCTCGCAACATGACCTCAACGATGCGCCAAGTGATATCTCACTCGCGATGTCAATGTCATCCATCATCTCCATCGTGCCACCTGCAGGAGTTAGTGAATGCTTCGGTCTCTCTCCCCCAGACCCTGAGAGTAAAAAGCATGACAAGGCTCAAATCTACGTTCGGATTAATCCAAACCCCGACAATCCTTCGGACTATGTTTTTGAAGTTGGACCTGAACAAATGGTATGAATACCCTTGGTCTCTATAATCCGCTTGACTCACAGTTTCTTTCTAGACTCTTGGGATTCATTTGGAACCGGACACACGAATTCCTAGTGACACCAGGCCTCCAACAACACCGTCGCCGCCAGCTGCACAAAAAGATCCTACCACACCGGTGCAGCCACCCCCACCACCGTACCTTTCGTTTGAAACGGATGGGATTTTTCCAGAATTGGATCAACAGGAAAAGGTAGGGTTGACACCGAAAAAGTTTCTCAAAGCTCCCTTTCTTATCTTCCAGATGTATGAACACGTTGTCGAAGACATTGTGGAGAAAGCAATCCACGGTGTGTCCAGTGCTATTGTATGTCTTGGTCCAGAGCAGTCGGGAAAGAACTACACGCTGTTTGGTCCTTTGACAAAACATGAGGTGATGACAAATGGAGAAGGATGGGGTACAGTGAGATATTTCAATTCATTCAATTTAGTTTCGAGGACTGGTTCCACGGGCAATGGAGAGGATATTTGAGCTGATAGCGGATAAGAAGCATGATGAAGAGTTCAGAGTCATTTTCAGCATGCTCCACATTAAAAGGAATAGAATCAAAGACCTCCTGACCCTTGGGCCGTACGAACTCAAGAGGGTGGGGAATTGTGGTCCTTATGTGAGTCAATTTGAGATCATGCAAGCTTTTTATTGACCATATATTTTAGGGCCTATTCTACGAGGAGATAACAACAGCAGAGCAAGGTTCCATTCTATTGCTCCGAGGTCTTCTTGGGCAAAAAGAGCTTTTTGCAAGTTCGGTCGACAGAATTCATACCCTCGTTTATATCGACATCCTAGCCAAGGGGAAGTCTGAGGGACAGCCAACTGAGAGGAGGTCGAGGGTGAGGAAACATGCTTGGAAGTTCCAGGTCTTCAACTATATCTTTTTGCGTTTTAGATTACATTCGCCAAATTAGCTTCAATCCCTCTCCGTGAAGAACCAATCCAGCGAAAGACCACTAACCCTAAGGAAAACCTGCTCCCACTATTCTCATTCCCCACCGGAATGCCTGTGATGAATGGAGGGTACTTCAATTGCATCAGTGGTCTCGGGAAGGAAAGTGGCTTTCACACTCCAATCAATTGGAATGTCCCCAGCACAACAGATACAAAAGAGGTCAAAATCATCAAGGATCCATGTTCACAACCGAGAGACACTCTGGGCATCTACAGAGCAAAGATACCCTCCAATTGCTGCTGCGGTCAGTCGGAAGAGCAAATGGACGTCGTGAGCGTGAGGAAGGACTTTTACCTTCTGGAGCAAATGTTCACAAGGGCAAATGAACTTCGCAAGATTTTCAATTACTACAACACACTTCGAAGCATGGGGATGTTCATGCTCGTCCGCCCACCAAGGCTTGCTCCCTCCCAGTATTTCCGCCAGAGCAAGCTCGCTCACTGTCTGAAGGACATTGTCTCAGGGAATATAATAGTCAGAGTCATCCTTCATCTGAGACCTGAAAAGGTGTACCTCCACTCAACCCTAGAAGCTTTGAGGTTTGCGACAAGGGCAAAATCCGTACCCATCACGGTTCCCGTCCCAGTCCACTCCACCGTTCATTGGACACCAGCAAATGAAGAGGCTGGAGCAGAACCCCCAAAGACAGAGGAACCTCCTCCGAAGGAGGGGGAGGAGGAGCATCATCATCATTCCAAAGACGGGGAGCACCATCAAGGAGAAGAGGAAGAGGGTCATCATCACCACCACCATCATCGTGCCTCCCATGGTCGCAAGTCCCGTCACAAGTCGCAAAGCCATGGTCGGTCCACCCTGGGTCACGTCCATGGTGCTAAGCTCTCAGGATCCCAACACGGGTCTGACCACAATCACATCACGATTCACGAAGACGCTGCTGCGGAAGCCGAAGATGAAGACGAAGCTGAAGCTGACGGAGAGGAGGAAGCAGTTGAAGTTGAAGGAGTAGGAAGAAAGTCGACCAATAATCGAGGCAAAAGCACCAGCACCGAACATGAAAGGAAAAGCATGGACCCTGGAAGAAAAAGTGGCAAGGTGCCTGATCCTGACATGACAGTTATCCATCCTCCCAGAAAATCTGAACCTGCGGAACGCCCTGGGTCCCATGGTTCGGGTGGTCACAAAGACGCAGGGACCAATCCTCCTGAAGGGGAGGAGTTGGAAGGTGAGCATCAACAACATGAAGACATTGCATCCAGAGGGTCCTCCCTGAGTAGCACGACGACGACTGAAGGGCAAGAAGCGGTGGTAGACAAGGAGGTAGTCTTTACAAGTATCAGAACAATAGCCAAGCATCAAGTCGACATTTTGCTTAAAGCTCATCCCAAGAGACCACCTTGGACCAACATCGTCTAACGCCTACTTTCTCCGGTGTAAAGAAGAAAAGCGTATTAAGCATTTTATTTCTTTATTTTACTACAATAATTGCCTTTCTAAAACAGATTTATGTAAGAGTAATCAAGAGGAAAAGAACATTGCTAACAACACTTATCTTGACCAAGGTCTAATTGTAAGTCTAAAACGCTTTCACTTCTACAGAGTTTGTTGTGTATACCTGCTACAAATGAGCTATTCTAGATACTTTCTCTATATTCAAGGACTGTGAGAAACATTGACTATAGTCTAACGGGGTCCTCATATCCTACACATCACAAAAGATAAACTGTTTGCATGGGTCAATCTGTACTACACAAATATTAGATACATGTATGCACAATTTATTACTTTCATTAGACATAATGACGTATATCGTATCTCTATTTGTTTGCTATGAGAGTCTGTCTGCTTCATTTCAAACGCCTTTTAGAAAACACCTTTGTAAGGATCCATCCAAACACGACAGAAAAAAACATGAGATAAGACAAGATAATCAATCAAACAAACATTGCATTGCCCAGTGTTGTTAAACAATCTAGTCAGAACCGGATGAAGACGAAGCGCTTGAGGGAGTGTCAATTATGCTCGTACGGGTAAATCCGTATGAGCTTTGATTTTCACTATCAGGGGCCTCGTCACTCCCACCACCACCGCCAGACCTAAGAAAAATCCTATTAACTCAATCCTCTTGTAGAATTGTAAAAGATCTCACCTTAAAACCGCACATCTCAACCCAACATAGGGAATATAAACACAGTCATAGGGAGGGCCATGATTTTCAGAGGGTCCCCCCATCATCAAATCTGAATGGAAGAAGAAGAAATAAGGGTTAAAAGATAATTGGCTTGTAAAGAAAGTTGTATACCGGAAGGACCAGAGGACATCATACTCGGATGATACCCGCTTCGCTTTCCCCCATAACGGCTCCCAGCATAAAACTTGGCTTGGGATCTTGACTGAATTGTTCTAAGTCCTCCCGTCCTCCCCATCCCGGCCCCGCTCACTTCTCCATCTAATATTTTTTAATGCTTGATAAATAGATTGTCTTTCCTTCATTCATTTCATTAAGTCAAGAGCGTATGTAAAAAATTGGATTTAAGAGGATTGAATTAGAATATTAGAATGTAGGATTTCTCCCTTCCTCCTTATGCTTTCTACTTTCACCCTCCTCATTTCCTTCTCATGTTTGTGAAGTGACATGACGTAGGGAGAGAAGTAAAAACCTTAAGAAGTATGAAGACAGTAAAGAAAGATATGCAAGCAGAATAAACTCAATTGAATTGAAGGAGTAAAAAAGTAAAAGGAAATACGATTTTTTAGCCAGGATGTATGTTTACCACATTTAAGGGAAAGATGAGAATGAATCCTCATAAGATGAGAGAGAAGAGAAGATGAAAGCCGAATACCCTTGTCCTTTTAAGTAATACAATAATATAATGAAGAAGAGTGAAGAAAAGTAACTCAAAAAGATGGGATGATAATGTAATAAGTAAGAATATAGAGCTTCATTTGACTAAATTGGAAACTTGAGAGATTCTTGTGAAGAAGTCTTGGAGAATTGTTCGAAATCAAATGTAAATGCAAAGAGTGTATAAATCAAGTGAGTGACAGAGAAAGTGTAGAAGAGTTCTGCATGAAATGTCAGTCAACTCTTTTCGAAATTCTAGCCTCATATGCGAAAGGGAAAGTTGTAAAAAAAACATTCTGAATCCCACAAATGGAGAAAGCAAGACGTTTATACGAACTTTCAATTTGCATGCTCTCTTAAAATGAAAATATTTAATTCACATAAAATAAACTACGTCGTTCTAGTTGGCAGCAATTCAAAATTGAAAGTATGTTGTTCTTGTCCTCATTGCATCCAGTGCATAGAATAATGAATTTTCCACTCAATAAAATTGTCTGGGCACTAATGAGATCGACGGAAAAAAGTTTCAGGATTTGAAAAAAGCTTGCTTATTTTCTAGCTAAATACAATGAAGTAATTAATTGATTGTCACTACCTGATGGAATGCGCTTTCCATATCTTGGGCCCAAATAGCCGGACACCAGGGTGGAGTAAATTGTCAACGTGAGAAGGATTCCAAGCAATACTTTAGACGAAATTGGCAGGCCCCAAACACTACTGATGGGAGAAGACGTTCCTCCAAGTTTCAACGCAGTTAATTTTGATGATCCCATCCTAGGATAATTTGGGAGAAAGCTACAAGTTTAGTCTGGAAGAGGCAAAGTGAGACGGTTTGTCTTGTTCCCTTTTCCCTGCTTTCACTTTGGTTGGTTGACTTGTCCGCACCCCTACCCTGCTTTTATCACATCTGCGGTGAAAACTGAGATGCGACCGAGGTTTTATTGTGTGGTGACGGTCTCTCTCCCTCTTGATCAAAGAAAGAAAGCAAAGTAAAATATAGAGAATCAACACCAACCCACAACCAAGAGTCGGGTGTCTTTGTAAAGTATACAAAGAGTCTCTAGATACTTTCGTTTTACGTGACTTTTGGCCAGTGGGAGAAAGTCGAAAAGGTGATGAGAGGTGAGTGGGTGGTTATCCGAGAACATTATATCCACCCATAGAAGTGTATTTATTGGGGAGGGAAAGGGTGGTAAATACGTCAATCATATATTGTCGCATTGTGCCCCATCTACGATATTATTTTGGTCAGACAAAGGGATGTCATTGGAGGTGTGTCAATGAAGTATGCAAATAATCTAGATTGTTTTGTTTACCCTAACACACCTACCCAAAGTAAATAGATAGCGATTGCTTTCTCCCCCATGTCATTATCATCGATAAATGCTTATCCATTTATGTGACGCAAAAAAGGATCTGACGCGTCTTAAACCACCTAATTCTTAGGCTGAATCTGCCAAGGGTGACTTGAAGAAAGGATATTATTAGAATGGAGGTAAGACCATGACAGGAATGCTAAAATTTTAATTGCTTTAATCTTTCAACTTTTGTTTTTGAAAACTTTTCAAATTGAAGTTTTTATTCAAGGGTATGAAATAATAAAGCATTCATAAATCTCGCCTACTTTCCACCTCCACCCACATGACGTATTGTTCCAGAGGAGAAAGGAAAATAAAATGGTAGGAAAAACTACGTGGTAAGGAATCGGATCAAGGCACACAATCTCTCTTTGATATGGTGGTTTGAGGTGGGTGTGGAAATGAATGCCGATGAATGAAAAGGAAATGACAATTTATACAAGCCAATTGTGTTCCCGAAGGGTAGACCTTAATTGAAACGTCCACGGCAAGAATATTTGAGTTGGATTAAAAGACAAAGAGCGTGTGACTTTATGAGAGTGAATAAAACAATCTCCTTTTTTAATCTCATCTCAAAAGTTCCATGAAACTTTAGTAAAGAAAGCATAAAAGACAGGGGTGCTTTCTCCATTCAATTCTCAAGACGTCAGAAGGTTCCAACCCCCTTGAGCGCCCATTATCTTTATTCATCAAAAAGTCAAAAACCAACAATGTGTATTTGTCCAAAAGTAAAACTATCATAGTCCTAATCTCAAAGACGTCAAAAACATTCTTCCACTGAAAACCAATTTGCTAAAAATAAAATATTTATACTTCGTTCATGATAAAAGACAGAACAATGCATGTGTGCCGAATCCGAAAAACATCTACGGTCAAGCAACTTCATATGGACAATATGAAGTTGCTGTTTGCTTTTCTTGAGAGAGGATAAATACCGTATAAAACCAAAAATGTCACACAGTAAAACCTATAACCAGACATTGACAATAAAACAGTAAAACATGCGTTTCTCAAAAAGATAAGATGAGACACATTTCCTAAAACTAAAGATGGTTGAGAAAATCTGCATCAAGGCCCCTTGGTTGAGGAAGAAAGGCTGGGATCTTCCAATGGCCACCACAAGGACATGTCTTCAGCCATCTCTGATCCCACGCTTTATTAGCGGGTGATCGGGGTGGAAGGTTTATTAATGACGTGCACCCGCATCTACAATTCATGAAAGAAAACATTGTTATTCCGTTACACTATTTTTGCCCAATGTAGCAAAAAGACTTTCACCTGTTACACACTTTCACCCCGGCAGGATTTTTCCCCAGCCACAAGAGTCTCAGCCCATCCATCCAGTTCCCACTCGTCTCCACTCCAGCCCACCATTTTAAAGGAAGGACTCCAAACTGAAACTAAGAAAAACAGAATCCATATCATTCGTTGCATAAACTAAAAATAGAACAGGAAGTAGCAGTACCTGGTGCGGCACCCCTCTGGAGAATAATATGCTGGATGATATTCCCAAATTCTTGGTAGGACAGCATGCTGTATGATGTGGAATCTGCACTTCGCTGGGGAGGAGGCAGCACTCGTCTACAAATATAAAAGTTTATCATCATGATGTAATGACCCTGCACAAAAGGATTGTTTAACTAATTATTGTAAGGTTGTATCATCATCAATGACGATGACGAAGTGCATCAGTAAATTTAATTAAGGAATGAGATGGTGGGTAGTAAAAGTGATAAAGTCACAAAAATAAACCGTATAAGCCTGACTCGTGGTGAAAGTCACACAGAGGGGAAAGCATTCTTTCACCAAAGAATCGAAGCAAGTTATCCAAAGCAAATACATATCCTCTGTCCATCCAATTTCCCTTCCCTGCACATCCTACGTCAAATCTCCAAAACGAGAGAGAAGATTTACTTAGTTAGTTTCGGTCGGTGATACATTTTCATTTGGACTAAGCAAAGACTCAAAGTTTTTTTGCGACCATTCGCTCGCTTGGTTCTACGAAATTTTACTAATTAATGACACTCTAGTCAATAGGTTTAGCATTTCCCAAATTAATCTCCCATCCATTAATTAAATGAACAAATACAAAGCAAACATTTTCACTCTTCAATGACCTTCGATCCTCAAATTTTCGAGAGTCTCACTATACCCCTCATTTCCCCTACTTGTTGCAAGCAAAAAACAGTCCATCATTTAATCGAAATTCATTCCAGACATTACTTCAGAATACTTGTTGATGGTACGTGACTGAAATTTGATGCAACTTTAGTCTTCCTTCATGGCGATTAATTCATTTAATCTTCGACTTGTGACTTCAATGATCCGACTCAAGAAACTATATCTATCGAAAGGGCGTTAATGTTTAGGATGCAATTCTATTTCTGTCTGGAATAAAATTGAATTATTCTTAAACATAGATAAGAGACAAACACCACCAACCAGTTCATAAATAATATCATCATGAGATCACTATCATGAATGCTTAACAGCCAAGCTTTCTTCTTCTGTTGTCGTAATCAAAATGATTCATTTCATTCTTAATTGTTCGTGACGTTGAAATTGTACGTGCACTTATTTGTTTGCCTAACCATCATCGCTTATCATCAGACACAAACAAAGTGAATATAAACAATTTTTTTGTATTTAATATGGACTGAGTGACGAAGATAGATAACCCAACCGAGGCTACACAAATACACACTGACACTGGAGCAAAGTTAAACAGGAAGTTGAAAGGGTTTTAGCCAGAAAACGAATGAAAAGCTACATTATTGATTGTAAAGCTACTGCCAATGAATTGTGGTTGGTGCCATAATTACCAGTCGTAAGGTTTTAATAATTGTAAGTGCGTACATATCACATATATCTAGAAGCTTCCGGGAAATTGAGTCCAAAATTAGTGTTGGTGTTGGCATTGCATGTTTTCGTTTGAAAGGCTATAGCATACTTTATCTTCTTGGGTCCAAGCTCATTTAAATTAGTGGCTGTGCTGTGTGATAATAGTTTTTTGTTTCAAATTAAATTATTTAACAGAATTGATAATTACAAGTCTGAAAGGAATTCGTGTCAAGTCTCAAAAGAATCTTTACTTTGTCCAGCAGAAGAGGATTATCTTCTTCAAGACGATGGAATGAAAGGTGGTGAAAAATTTTGTAAGATTCTTTGAATTCTACCTTCTACCTTATGTAAATTACTAACAAACGGTAAATCCCTAAATCTAAATCTGTTCACCTGTACGACATGTCTTCAAGGTGTTGTAAGAAAGCATTATTTTTCCATTTGCCCGTCAACCCTCGGACCCTTCCCACCTCCCTTCCATTCCTTCACCTAAAAAACTACTAAACTAACGCTTGTTATTGCTTGAAACTACTAACATCCTTCTCTCTAATTATAATTATTGATAAGTTAACTTAAGAAAGTCCTTAGAATTACTCAATATTAACGTCTTATTTTCCAATTCCAGTTCCTCCCAAGACCAGCACTACCAGATCCACAACGAGAACATAACCAACAACAACATTACCAACAATGTGACGCACTTCAACGTGGACCTTACGCCACTCTGGGCCCTTGTGTGGATCATCGCATCTCATCATCTTCAAGCCTTCAGTTGCAACGTGTGGCCATTCTCTTCTACAATGTCGAGTAAGTACCATAAAATCCTACTTCTTCAAAGTTGTGACGGCAATTATGTATTCCAGCTCACCAATACTTGAACCGAGTTGACCCATTAAAACAACAGGCAGTACAGGGGAAACATGAGACTGCCTACATCTTTCTCTATGTGGCTCTTGCGGTTGGAGCCTTTCTCCTGGGTTTGGTGGCACTTGGCCTCTATCGTGACCACAGGAAGAAGAGCAAGGGGAGGCGTGCGGAGAGGGAAGAAGCCAGTAAGAGACAGAAGAGACTCTCCTCTGGGGCAAAGGTGCCCTTGTATCCGGACATCCGTGACAGGCAACCTTTGAACAATTCTTATGGTACGTCAATTGAATTCCAACACTAGCTAGCACGAATGACAATTGGTTTAATCATGTATTCTGAAGGTACCCCTGGAGGAGGATCCATCCCCTCAGTGTCAACCACGACGGAGGAAGTGCAACCTAAACAGAGAGATGTTCCTTACTACCCTCCTACCACTACAACACCCACCACACTGACGATGGATAGGGAAACTCCCCCCTTTGACGATCGAAATGCCTATGCCAAATTCAACAATCATCAAAAGTCTTCCAAAGACCGAGCCCCTCCTGTGTATCCAGACCTACACCAGAAAGTAGTTGACGAAGACAATCAACAACAACAATCCTCCAGCCATCAATCTCATCATCATCAGAGTGACAGAAGGGAGAGTGAGATGGTTCCCCCGTACGAAAGGGAAGATACCGTAGATGATGGAGTTCTCGTAGACTTTGAGTTATTCCCAAGTCCTCCAAACAATCCTCCGGACCCTGACTTGTTCCTTCTACAACCCACGGGGACGGGGCCCACCACCGGAGAAGAAGCCTTGACCAGCCCTTCAGGACCTATTGTAAACAAGTAAGTTGACCCATACCCAAAATAAATCTTGCTAAATGTGGTTCTATTTTGGATTTCAGACGAAAAGAGTCTTTCCCCTTTGAAAAATTTGGAATACCCTTGGAAGAAAGAGAATCACGAACTACACGGGTGGAAAATATGAGGCCAATCTCCAACTACTTTCACCTCGCGACTGGACCCAGCTTTTTCCTGGAAGATGACGAAGAAGAGTACAAATCAAGTGAGGCAAGTTCCACCAATTCCAACGAAGGAGGAAATGGACATGGAGACACCAACGTGCAAAACTCTCAAGATCGTGAACTAGAAGGACAATTCACCAGCTCTGACACACTTCCCATTTCGCAAAAGCAAGACAATTCAAATAAACAGTAATTAAAGTAGTCTCAGTCCGAAGTCCAGGTTCATTAAGTTATAGAAGGATGTAATTTTTATATTTTATAACATCTTAAGTTACTTGTAAGAATCAAGTGTGGTCTGTATAGTTAGCGTCATCTTTTTTGTTCTAACTTATATTTCCTGTGCTCTTTTTTGGCCAGAATAAAAAAATTTGTAGGTCGTTTCTCTTTAATCATGGTCGCAGTATTCAATCTCATGGATGATGAGAACATTAAGTATTCCACCACACCACCCATTTTCACACGAACTTCAAAGAGAAAGTACAAAGAACGAACTGAGATTTCTACTGGGACAATGATACCTGATCATTTTCATAAACGGGTCACTCAAAGTTAACCTGAGACAGACACTTTTGTATACCGGACACGTCGGACAAGGGGTTGTATGTTCTTTTCACTAGCCAATATCCGAAATAACTAAAAAGCAAGCAGCTCTTGACTTATTTTACCTTTCACTTGAACCAATAAGAATATCAGGCATCAAAGGAATGTCCTTTTATCTTTTTGGACGCAAACAACATGGACCAATCCGTTGCATTTGCAAGAGCACTGCGATGACAGAAAGCAAGGAATAAAAATTGTTTTAGTCACCTATTAGTCCCTCGTCCGGATCGTGAGGAGCCACGGAAAGTCGTGTGAGAAGCCTGAAGAGGAGGAGAAGGACGTCCAGATTTTCCGACGTTTTTCTAAAAGCTGGAAGACAAGACGGCCTTTGAAGTCCCCAAATTCTCATGAGGACAAGCAATTCTCGTAAGGTCGCAATTGCTTTTGAATCCTTGCACACCTCCCACTAGAATACAAAAGAGAGTCCTCCATAAATATAACGCAGATAGATGCAACAATATGACATTACCCCTGGGGCTCTTGTGTGCCTCAAATCAGGCAAAGTAGATAAAAGCTTTAATGCCAAGTCTGCGCACCATTGTAACAGTTGTTGGATTGATTGAAGTGTCGCTGTGTCCACGACATACTCAGTTCCTACCATTTGTACCAACACTTTGTTAAGGTCCGAGTATTGTTCTCCCGAGCTGTTGATCAAACCTATCAGAATTCAAAAGTAGAACAACACTTATTGTGGATAAGTTCAATTTTCTTCAAAAATTCCTATCATGACTCACTTGAGACGGATTCTGCAGGACCTTTTTCTTTAGAGGACAATTCTGCAGGTCTGAGCAACGCCTTGAGAGCCCCAGATAACAGGTAGAGCATGAGAAGGGTTTGTTGGTCATTTATTCTGGCCGTTCCTCCAGAGGTCATTCTATAAAATTCCATACGTTGATAAATTCAAACATCTACATCTTTTATAATCCATAAGCATAATCCATTACCTGTACAATGCTGCCTTGATGACTAGGATTTTCACATTGTAGTGTGTCTGAACTGGAGGCGGTTGGCGAGCAAATGTTTCACTGAGGCGATCCGTTATACTTTCAACAAGAGTTGGCTTAATGCACATCATTACATCCCACGGATCACACCCACCCACCATCCCAAGCTCAATTAACAAAGTGGCAATGCCTATTTTTCAAAGAATAGAATTCTAGAACCAAGTTAAAAACCACAGGATTATCAATAGCACTCACTGGCATCAATATTGGGATGGATTTTGTACGCCTGGAGGTGGTAATTTGCCGTTAAAGCAACAAGTACAGATCCACTCCAAGAAAAGCTGGTTGAAATGGCCATTTCATCACCACTGCTTGACGTGGAGGTAAGTACAACAGCCTTGGACGGACTTTGAACAGCACTTCCTACTTGTGAACCTGGCGGTTTGACACAAGAAATGGTGGACACCTATGCAAAATGGAAAAACGTATTAGTAACAACCACACGGGATTGAATCTTGTCCCTAAACTTACTTGATGCAAATTGTCAGTTTTGCAAAGAATAATACTGTTGTTTGAAAGAGTGACTGCAATCGATGGAGAAAGTGTTGACGTGATATGATGATGTTGGGACTGAAGAGGGGTTTGGGGAACAGACCCTGGCGTCGTGGATGACGTTGCAACCGGCATAAGAAGATGGGAAGGCAATGTGGATATTGACATAATTGCCGAGTTAAATTGGACCTGAGAAATCTGCTGCCACCTCTAGATTAACAACATAACATTAGCACATTTTGAGATTTACATATTGACTTACGAATGTATTGAGCACATCGGTAGTGCTGCCACTTGTTTGAAACCTTGGTTTGAGAGTAATTGGTTGAGACACAAGTTCGTACAACAGCAGTAAACTGCTCCCTGTTAACTGGTTATGTAAGCCAATGAGGAGGCGATCCGTTTTAAATTTATTGATAAACTGCACAGATGAAATTGAGTGATCTAAACACACAAACATGGTAAATTATTATTCCACTGATTTATCTTTTAGTCGACTTGACTCACCAGAGTGACTGGTCACGAAAAGAGATTGTTGTGCTGAAACGGCTATCTCTGCCTTATCCCTCGTTCCAGAAAGTGTCACCTTGACCTTACTGATCAATACTGGTTGTCGGATATTGTCATTAGAAGTGACAACGACAATATCACCCTCTGAAATGATAATTCTAACTTAGTTAACGTCTTCACAGTATAATTTTTCTACCCTCACCATTGGAGTAGCTCGTATCAGCAAACTTGATTTGGCTCCTCAGGGCTAGCATCTTTTCAGACGCGATGATGGGCTTCGTTATGTCATCACAACTATTTGTAACAACAACTCCGATAAGGCCTGTTCCAGTAATTACAACACAGCCTTCAAGAGGTTTGCCTAGTCATGGAGTAAAGGGCTCAGTTAGAAAATGACGATAAGTGCGTAAGCTTGGAAGAATTTACCTCCAAATCCTCTTGAACTAAACGGAACATTGGTCGTGTACTTTTCAGTATAAACCATGCTGTCCAATTTGTCCGGGTTGATGGTCACCTACAAGGATAGGATAATATGCAAAAATTACTAGAGTTCGTTATTATTCCACAACGGTTTTATACCCTTCTTGGAACATTTAGCCAACAGGATGTCAGAATAGGTTCTCCAGAGAATGACGCTTCATGATATGGCTGAAGAGAAAAAGAGACATTACGTTTGTCACATCATATCTTCCAATCAATCAAACCCTCACCTGCCACTTGTTCAGAAGATGTTCAGACATGGTAAAGATCTCCACAAGGCCGTCTTCCGTCCCCACCAAAAGCTTTGTTCCCAAATGATCCCATCTCAAATGAGTGACTTGAAATGAGCTATTCTTCACGCTGTAGGAGAGAGATAAGCATTTTGATAAGACAACCACAACTATTTGCCAACCACTCACAGAAAGATTTCCCAAGGCGTGTTGAGATCCGCGATGTACACATGACATCCTGCAATAGCCTCTTCCTGATGATGCTGATCCTCCGATTGACCTGTGACCGGAACGCCGGAACTTGACGTGACGTCCGTATTCTTCCTATCCTTGCCAATACCACCACCACCATTGGCACCAGCACCCTTACGAAGGGTGAGATCCACGTTGGACGAAAAAGCGACGAGATTCTTCAGTGACACTGTCACAACGGGACGTCTTGAAGGCACCAGCTTCAACCTAAGATAAAATCCTTTCGTTAACTTCTTATCCTAAAAAAAACCGAACGTATACCTCTTGCAACTGACGCCGTAGGACTCTTCCTCGTCTTCCAAGTCGGGTTTTGCGTCAAAGAGAAATTCCATAATTTTTTAAAAAAGTGTCACAACCAAAAAATTAAATGTTTTTCAATTTTTGAAAGATTTGATCGGGGTAAAGTTGAACAGGGAAAGAAACTTTCTCTCTCAAAAGATCATCTGTTTTATTTTGTTTTGAGTGAAAGTTGTCAAATTATAAAAAAGGATAAGCCAATTTTGAAAAAAAGGTAAGCAAAGTACCATTGATAAGCATAGGAAGTACGCCACTTTGTGGGCACGGCACTGTTGATTGCAATGCTGATAATTGCACATTCCTTCCTTATACGGAATGCTGAGGCTGTCAATTTGCCTTTTTTGGTCGATGAATCATCATTACCATTCTTATCGTCCTTTAAAGGAAGTCTTATTCATTTATTTGTTTAAACTCGTTGAAGGTAGTGGCACCATCACCACCGGTTGCTTATAAACTTTTGTTACTTATCTTTTTTTAGAACCATCCGTCGTCGTCGTTGATTGAAAGAAACAGGGTACAATCATGGTGGTAAGTGCGTTGATTAATTTTCCCTGTTGCTTTCTGACCTTAAGTATTTTTATGTAGTCGCAAATAAGTGAAGAGGACTTCCAAGAGACCTTCTCCCTCTTTGACCATCGTGGGGATGGGAAGATCCAAGTTACGCAGGTGGGGGATGTCCTTCGTGCCTTGGGACAAAACCCTACGGAAGCAGATGTTAAGAAGTTGACGCATCAACATCGTCCTGGTACGTTTATCTAGGTTTTTCGTGGTGTAACACTAACAATTTGATTGATTGATTTTTTTAGATGAACGTATCACCTTCGAAATGTTCTTCCCCATCTACACGCAGATTTCAAAGACAAAGAATAACGACACTGCAGAGGACTTTATCGAAGGCTTGCGTCACTTTGACAAGGATGGAAATGGTTACATTTCCTCTGCAGAGTTGCGTCACCTTCTAACAACTTTGGGTAGGGTATCAAACGAAGACAAGTCTTTGGGACATAATCTTTATTTTAATGTCCTTTAGGTGAGAAATTGACAGACGAAGAGGTGGAGCAGTTGTTGGCCGGTCATGAAGATTCGCAAGGCAATGTTCACTACGAGGAATTCGTCCGAGCCGTCATGAATGGCTAAATTCAATTCAACTTCCACCAGGCCTACTTTTACCAAAAACAAATTGCAATTCCAATATTAATAGGTATTCTTGGATAGAAAAGTACTAATTTATTGCAATGTTCACATTTACTAACAGTTCATTTCTCAATCTAAAACTCAATTGGATTAAGCTAACTTTCCTTTACTTTAGCTCTCTTTTGTGTCGAATCATCAGTATCAGTATTTGCAAATGACTTATTGGTAATTATTTAACATTCCATTATTGATCAGAACAAACGTATCTTTGTTACATTTTAGAACGGTTTTGGAACATGCCTGTAATCTAATAAATTCTTACATTGACCGAAAAAGAACTTGTGTCAGTTTTCTCACATTCGGAGTGGGAACATGAGAATCGGGGAAATACCGGTGGCACTGCTGCTGAGAAATTTGCAAAGTTCTAAAAATTTAAATCTTGTTAAAATTCAATTTAGCAAACAAATGTCGAGTGGAAGTGGAAGTGCCGTGGAGGAGAAGTTGGCCAAAGTGCCTTCTGTGGACATCGATGCTGTTGGAAGGTTCAAGTACGTCCTGATTAAAGTCTACTCCTTGAATGACCCGGCCTCCTCGCCCTCGAAGGAAAAGTTCAAGTACGTTGTTCGAGGCCATGCGGATTGTCCTTATCATGGTGAGTTCCAAAGGGTCGTAATTTGGTTGGCTTGTCTAACTCTCTGACATTTTCTGCAGGGGACATTTACGATAGGTTTGTGGCTAGTCTGAACAGTCTGGAGGAAGGGGGGTATGACTCGGAGTGTGTGGGTGGAGGAAGGATCATTCATGAATCCAAGAAGATTACGGTGTTTGGATACTCACAGGTATATGGATAAGTCCCTGACGTGTCCTTTTGACATTTATTAATCTTGTGAATTTATAGGGCTTTGGAAAGGCTGACCACGCAATTACGACCGAAGTCCTCAAGAAACATTACCCTTCAGACTACACCATTTCTTGGAACAATGAAGGATATTAGTAAGAATGACCTCGATGACTTTCCAATGAAAGCAATTGTTCATTGTTCATCTCTGTGAGATGCTATGTGGCAGTAATTTCATAGAAAAACGCTATTTATTATCTGCTCAAAGAAAGTGTGACAAATCCATTAATTGTTAATACTGTTGTCGCATGTACCTGTTCTTCTCTGCTAATTAGCTATTATTACCTAATCACTTAATTGTTCTCTCTATCCAAGGAAGATGGGTTGTAACTCTGTTAAGAAATGAAAAGTAAGTAAAAGTTGAAAGAGAGACTTAACTATTTAGTGTCATTCATACCTAGAGTAGACTCCAGGATAACCTGCCTCTGCACATTTAAACCCAAAGGACACAATGCCAATAAGAACGTACTTGTTGTTTCCCACAGGTTGCATCAGGGGACCTTAATAATGATAGAAACGCGTTTTATAGGACCTAAAGTCTTAAGATAGTCTCATGTCTTCTTTCTTACCCCCAGAGTCACCTTGACATGCATCTGTATGCACAGAGAATGATTAGTTTAGTAAATTCATGTCTAACTTGGTAATTTACCCTTGCCCCCTGCTGCAAATCCTGCGCAAATGTTGGTATCATCCACGTTTACGGATCTAAAACTCTTGAACTTCTCTTGACAAACTGAGTCAGACACTACTGGGAGTTGGACTTCTTTTAGGAATGAGCTTGAAGGCCCGTCTATACATTCACAATTTGAAGTACGTCATGGGACAATGTTTTACGTTACGTACTGAATTGTATGGCACCCCATCCGGCAACAAAGGGAGTATTGTCCTCAAACTTGTTGGTCCTAAGTTGAGGAGTGGATGGAAGACATATTGGGTGGACTTCCTCTACGGTATTCATAATTACGTCAGGTTAAAATAATAGTATTATCAAGCTTACTGGTGAAGGGCACGCTTCGCCTCAGTCGTATCAAAGCTATGTCATTGTAAAACGTTGAAGGATTGTACTGTGGATGTTTGATAACTTCTCCAATTTCCAATTCCAATGGAACCATTCCATCCGCGTCGGTAAAGAGGTCATGGTCTCCGAGTCGAACAGACACCCTGGGTACCAACAATAATAATGATTTCTACTTGACGATGCTTGAGGGACTTACAAGTCCTCCCTCTTGTGAACACAATGTCCAGCAGTAAGGACATAATCTTTCGACACAAGGGCCCCTCCACAAAGATAATTGACACTCCCCGTGTCGTCCCTATAGCCTAAGGCGGCTATCCAAGGCCATGCCCCTGTCAAATTGAAAAGATATTATGACAAATTCATCTTCAATCTCACAGTGCCCCATACCCTTTGTTGCTGGATGACCTCCTACAATTCTAGTATGACTTGCATTGCTAAATCCACAATCGTTGGGGAGTCCACGGTCACTGATTCCTCCAATATCAGCGGGTGGAGGTTGTGGAGGTGAAGGAATTAGGGAGATCCCTTGACCTGGATTTGTTGAGGGCGGTGTGATAATTACAAGTCCACCTACGGATTAACAATAGTAAATGCGACTTAGTCAAGTGTGTTCACTCACCTCCTCCGTTAGAAGGTTTGGGTTTAGGAGGGATCAAAGTTACTCCCACTCCGTTGAAAGGTGTCTTTGGAGGTACTGGAGTGACCGGCGCTGGTGAAGTTGGTCTGGGGACAAAGCCTCCATTCTGTGGCTCAAATATGTTCTTCTTTGTAGTCATTAATTCCGCCCATTGTTGTGGGGGCCTGAATGTTGTAGTGCGAAAGGGTTGTGTGGGGAAAGGTTGTGGGGGTGGAGGTGGAGGTGGGGGTGTTGTGAAAGGGGGTGATGATGATGGAGGATGTCCTTCGCCTTCATCCTGGTTGTTCTGAAACCTCCCCTCAAGGGGACAGCAAACACGGGGCAACATGCCATCAAAGCCGCAGATGGACCGTCTCAGAAATCTTGCAGCAGCCAAAGGTCCACGGCGTCTTAGCAGTTCTTCCAGTCTTCCGCAGTTTGTCAATGGGGTGCAGAACCCATCACTTCGGTCATAAGTTTCACAATCTGGCTGTCCTGAAAAATTGTCTGATGATGGCTTCGGTTGCTGTTGTTGTTGCGGTTGTTGTTGATGCTGCACAGAATTTCCAAACCCACCAAAACCAAACTCTCTTTGATTATTTGGATTTCTTTGTTGCTGGAATTGGAATTGAAACAATGGACGACGTTCATGAGGGCCGTGGGGGTGGTGGGGCGGCTCTTCTTCAAACACAACTTAAAAAAGAATGCAGTTAAGAAATGCGTGACATAAATAAAGCCATTCTCACCTTGCCCCTCACAGAGAAATTGTCCAACCACACATGCTAACAGGATCAAATGGGTTCTTAAGGCCATTTCAAAATTACCTATGAAATGGCTACTTAATTATTGAAATTAACTGCGTCCACTCGACCACAATTTGTTACTGTGTATCTTTAAAATTCAAGACAAGTCATGCATTTACGTCATGGCATATATGGTGAGTGGCAGTGGCAGTGCCATTGCAATGTCCACAATGAATCAGCAAATTGTAATTCTGAAGAAGTACATTACATGGTCAGAAAGAGTACTTTAGTCATTACTGAAGATGATGGAGTCTCATAATTAGTTTGCTTATTGTTAAAACAATAAAATGAAACATGGAGTGTAGAAAACTGGAAATCCCAAATAACATTCAATGGATTTGATTTGATTGTAGCATCTCTTTATTCTCTCCATGTACGTCTCAATCAATCACAAGAACACTCATCGATCGATGAGTACAAAAAACTGCTGGATTCAATTGCAAAATTGTACATGTTTTAAGCCGCACTGATTCCAGGTTTTCTAGGCTTCACCACAGCCCAAAATGGGTGTGGGGACATTACAGTGCCTAAGACAGGTTCGGTGGAAGGTTTCCCATGCTCAGGGGATACCTCAAATGTGTACCGTTGTATAAACGATGTGAAGAATTTGAACAGATTGGCCTTTGCCAAAACTTCTCCAGCACAGATTCTCTTCCCTTCGAATTAAACAGAAAAATGTTAAGATTCAAGATCTTTGTCATCGTCCTTCATTTTTACCTAATCCAAACGCCATAATTTTCTGCGCATTGATAAGATTGTTCTTCTCATCCAGAAATCTTTCCGGCCTGAATACTAGCGGATCACCCCAAGTTTTCTCGCTGTAATTCGAACTGTACAAGCTGACAATGCCCATTGTTCCCTGCAGTTGATTGATTGACACTTTCAATAATCAACCAATCAACCAATAACGTCATACCTTCTTGATAAAATACCCCTCAATGTATTGATCCTGTGTCGATGCTCTGCTAAACAGCGGAACCACAGTGGCCATTCTTTGCACTTCCAGCAGAACTGCTTCTGTGTAGGGCATCCTGTTCCTGTCCAATGTACAAGGGAAAGTGGAAGGGTCTACAACTTTATCAATCTCTTCCCGAACTTTCCTCTGCACCTCGGGATACAGGATCATGTACAGGAAGGCAAACTCCATCGTGGAACTCGTCGTTTCCGTCCCCGCAAGGAAAAAGTCAAGGGCCAGTACCAGAAACTGCTCCTCTGTATAGTAGTTGTACTCCGAGGTGTCATTTGCATGAGTGTCAATCTCAGTTAAGAACACGTCGATAAAGTCCCTCTGCTCAATTTTGTATTTACCTTCGGCACGTCTCTCGTCCAGGATTTTCTGCATATGAGAATAATTTTGTAGGTTGAAGATTTACAGAGAACTTCAATTCTAAGTACCTTAAACATGCCATGAATCTCCTTAATAAACTTCCTCCTTTCCCTCCCTCTTTGAGTAAAGTAGGGAAGGACGTGTCTCAAGGGAGGGTAGGCTGCAATGATGTCCTCCCCCACTGCCAACAACCGAACGATTTGTGACATGAGATACACCAAGAGTTGGAGCTGTTCGTCATTGTCGTTGAATCTGAACCCGGCGATGAGGGACCAAATGATGTTGAGGGCAGAGACGGAAAAGAATTTCTTCATGCAGACAACGCCATCCTCTTCCACCCTAGCTTTCTCCATCCGTTTGACTAGATGTTCCAATTCCTCTTCGATAAACATTTCCTGGCTCTTCTGCTTCCCGAAGCCAAAGTCACGAAGGGTGCGGAGGGAGAAGCGACGAAGCTCTTTCCAAGACTCTCCGTTTCCAAAAAATATCCCCAACTCTTTGCCAAAGGATCTTTCCAATATCCACGAGTCCACGTAGCGGTCAGACCAGAGGTCACTTGTGAGCATGTCCCTTACATGCTCGTAGTCGTCGAAGATGACTGAAATTGAAACCCATTGAGGTTTTTTTACGAGGTTTGGGGTAAGATGATACCTTGGTATGTGGACCCGTAGTGAAGACTCATGATGTGACCATACTGT
Source organism: Isotomiella minor (assembly GCA_034696445.1). NCBI lineage: Eukaryota > Metazoa > Arthropoda > Collembola > Entomobryomorpha > Isotomidae > Isotomiella > Isotomiella minor. The sequence goes on from JAQIWU010000116.1 coordinate 27,855, forward strand.
TTAGACAGCTTGCTAATAACTTCGTACGGAGGAACTCCTTTCTTTGTCTCTTTTGCGAGGAGGGGAAGGTTTCCCAGGATGAATGTCGGTGGGGGCCCTATATGAATGAAGGTACCTTGTACTACGTTGGTGTATGATAAGTTTACAAACCTGGAGGCTTGACCTTTGGTCTCCCATCATCGTCTTCGTCTCCCTTGAAGAAATATTTGTAGGCAACTACTGCGAGTACGAATAGGACTATCCAGGTCCCAATCATGATGTCGCTTGAATTGTTGCACTTCTTCCAAACGAAGCTACAAACGTCACGAAAGGTGGAGAGAGTTGGACATTCAAAAGAAAAAGGAACCACCTAACCTCTGTCTTGGGCACGCACAAATTGATGGGCTTATCATAAGAGCTTATCATCACATGCAACAGAGTACACCTTGGAACAAGCATGGGGGAATTTTGGTCGGCATTTCCCAGTCAATTGGGTAAACATGGAACTTATCATCAGTATCCATTCTACCCTTTTTGTGTCATCACCACATTTTCATGTGTAAAAGCTATATTTAAATTGCATAAGGTAGTCGAATAACCGTTACACATTATCTCCCTTCGACAAGTAGAACCTTGCCCCAAAGTTAATTGGTTATTGATTTTGTTCATGGGAATTTCCACTTCAGATGTAGCAAGCCTGCAGCAGTGATTTTTCAATCTCTGTTGCATGCAAAAGGGTTAATTTAATACTTATCAAAAAAGACCATGTACAATTTTTTGATAAAATTAATTAAACCACAGATCAATCGAATCGACAAATAACCTGTGAAGATAATGCACGTGATGACCAAACTTCCATAAAATAAATAAATTACTGGAGACCTTGGCCATCAGTTTCAGAAGCATCGTTTGGATCCTTCATTCCTGTCTCGGACGTCTTCGGCTTCACTCACGCAGCAGCAGCAATGGCAACTTCCCCCATCATAGATCTTAAGCCCGTCTGTGGAAAGCCAGACTCTCAAATCACTCAAGCAGATTGGGACAATGTTGGTGACCAAATGCGCAAAGTTTTCTCCAAGTATGGGTACTGCTACTTGGTCAATCATGGAGTGTCCGAGGAATGCGTGAGTGGAATTAGATAGAATGAATTGTCAGCATTTATACATCATACTTTTCTCTACAGGTCGATCGAGCCATGAAAACTTCCACGGACTTTTTCCATCTCTCCAACGAAGTGAAAGACAAGTACACCAAGATGGACAGCTATTACGGCTACTACCGACCAGGAGACAAATTGTGAGACATTCACAAAAGCCACAGTATAATCCAATCAACGAATTATATTCATTTTAGGACGACCTACACCAATCACATTCTCGAACTCCGTGAAATGTACGACGTTCCGGGCCTGGTCAACCATCGCCTTTGTCCCAAGTATCCGGAGGAAATTAAGGCATTTAAACCTGCCATGGAGGTCCTCACCGAGGAGAGCAGGGCCCTGTTGAAGAAACTCTTGAAAGGACTTGGCCTTGCCCTCCACCTGGATGACCCTGACTATCTCTTGAAAATCCACAAGAACTTGAATGATGACAAAGTCGTGTCAAAAAGTACCATTCGTACGCTCTACTATCCAGCTCTTCCAGACGGCGTTACCATTCCCAGCAATGGGATCAGGTGCAGGGAGCATACGGACTATGGAACGATTACCATGATTTACCAAGACAGCGTTGGGGGGCTTGAGGTAAGTTGAGACGAGGGTTTGGTAGTGGAGGAATTGGTACTAAATTACTTGTCACAGATGAAGCACGACGATGGAAAATGGTATGACGCCACACCCATCAAGAACACTGTGGTGGTCAACGTGAGTGACCTTTTCTCACGGTTGACCGGAGGAGTGTTCCCTGCAATTGTAAGTTTTCTCATCTTACCCTGACAAGGTTTAACAACGTCTAATTTTTGCAGGTCCACCGAGTTCCAATCCCCAAAAATGATGAAAAGCGGAACTTGGCTCGTCAATCGATATCCTACTTCTTGGCTCCGGATGATGAAACCCTTGTGGAACCCGTCGTTCCACAAAAAGATGTCAAAATCAACTTTGAAGCCGTTCTTGCGAAGGAGTATTACGAGGCCAGGGTTGACTTCAACAGATCCGTCCCAGTCAAATAAATTCAATGACCCCAAGATTGTTGAAATTTTCATTTATTATGATGTATTGGAGAGGTACAATGTACACTGAATAAATAATTGGTTCGATGGAAAAGAATCTTCCTCGTCCAGGCATTCGTTGATATATAGTACTTCCTCGGATTCAGACGTTTAATGTGTCCGGCCCCTGAAATGTCACAATGTCCTGAGAATGTAGAACCTTAACGCCTTTGTGGCCGTAAGTTTGTTCAATTTTAGTAGACCTGAGTACACCTCCGCCATACCTTTTCTTATGTACTTTGCTGGATGACGTGTACTCTTCCTCATCTGAATCACCGTCTGCGCTTTCGTCTTCTGTGAAGTCGTCAAATGAGGAGGACCTTGTCAGCAGCAGGTCCGATTTAGGACTAGGGTTTGTCTTAATGAAGACAAGCGAGGGTGAAGCGAGAAGATCAAAGAGAGAGATCTCTGGACGCTGGGAGCCATCGACTTCCCCATCGTAGTTATATTCGTCGTAGTTAAAATCATGCCCTTGGGATGGATGCCGATTGTCATAAGAATCTTCAGTCGAATAAGCCTCGTACGGAATTGCTTCGTGAGTCCTGCCCGAACCATAGTCATCGCCACCGCCTCTAGGTTCCGAATGGATTAGGTTTCCATTAGATCCACCATCGTCGTCGTTGGCTTTATTCGGTTTTCCACCCTTTCTTTTTGCACTTGATGATGACCCCGCATCATCAACGTAGTCGCCCCCATCAATCTTCCCCCCACTTTCACCTTTCGAAGGTTTGACCCTCTCAATTTTGTCGTTCGGGTCGTCGGTTTCCCTTTGCTTAGTGAGTGTAAAAGATCGGCCACCCTGTTTATCATGTTTATCCTTGCGTCTTTCACCACTTTCTACAAAAGTGAAACCATTAAAAGTTAGTTAACAAAAGTGAACCCTTCCTAATGACCTTCAGAAGAAAAGCCTCCCACGATAAGCTGAGCTTTATGTTCTCCAAATGGTGGGACTTCTTTAATTTTCACCAACACATTTCTGCGGTCACGATCAACGTCAGCGTTAGCTTCAGCAGCGTCGTCCTTCTTCCCTTCAGCTTCCGCAGGGTAAGATGCGACTATAGAATAATTTTGAGGACATGATTGAAAGATGAATGGGTATGAGAGAGGATGAATTACCCGAAGCTATCAGACAAATGAAGACCACTAAAGTAGGCGACATTTTGTTAACTGGGGCGTAGGGAGACAGCTATTGTAGTATCTCCATTCTTCTTACGAGAAGTTACGTTTGTTCCACAATTCTACATGTTTGGGGACAATTGACAACGGACCATTGTGATTTGTGGAAAGTAGGTTATATGAAAGGGATACATGAGAAAGCGTTTTATTGTCATTTGTTAGAGAGCAAGCAAAAACGTTTTTCTTGGAAACTTTCCATTTCTTCTTCTTCTGTCCAGCTTTTGTCTCTAATTCTGTACAGCTTTAATACAAATTGTCATTATATCAGATGTAGACTCGACATAAACCGACTTTAATAAATGAAACGTGACATGAATGATTGACGCTTTAAGAGTGCGTGCAAAAACCATGCATATATCCTACAAACCAAAAGAAATATGCGTATCTCACTTCATCACCTACTTTACTTTAATTGACATACTTTTTCTGTAAATTAAATTGGCAGAATTTAGTACATATAGTTCTTTAAATGCGTGTGTCCAAAGCTTTGTGAAACTATGTTATATGGATGGATTGATAATTTTCATGAACGAAGGGTTGACGACGATGTCAATCAATCGGTTTGGCATCTTAATCTTGATATTTCAGATATTATTTAAGGATTTAGCAATTCCCACTTGGGATTAATTATCCTTGAAATTTTGTCAACAGAATCCTCGTCTGTAGTTGCTCTTTTAAGCTCATGAATATAAATTGAGAGGCTTTATTCAGACACGGTTGTTGCACCTGAAATGTGTAAGAAATCCCTGAAAGTCTTCTTCATTTTACTTCTTGGAACAATCCATCTCATCGAACTTGCGTCAACCGGAGCAAGTGGTAGTAGTAGCAAGCGACAAGCCCAGTATTATCCAACCTATTATGGAAGCGATAGTTTTAAGTCCCATCAATGTGCCCGAATCTACCAAGGACCAAATTTTCTGGGGAGAAGTTATACATTCAACGACAAGGACAGAATTGGGGGAGGATGGCACAGCGGATTCAACTTTGTCCCTCAATCAGTGAAAGTGCGGCCAGACTGTTCTCTGACCATGTATGATTATTACTACTGGACGCGAAAGAGTTATAGGATGGACTCGTCGTGGACTTGGGATGTAAGTCATTAGGGAATAAGACAATTAAAGAAAGGTGTAAGAATTTCGTTTCAGTGGTACTATCCGGCAGCTGGGGCATGCTGCGACTGCGGATTCTGTGACGCACTTTACAACGATGTCACCCTCCAGTGTGCTAGATTATACGAGTAAGAACATTAGTTACTTGGAATGTAACAATGCTTAATTATTTGACTTCGAAGACACGCAGGATGCGACAACTGCGATGGGTACAGACTGGAATTAAAACCAGGGGACAAAGTACCTCTTTTGGGAACAGTTGACAACCGACTATCCTCTGTTAAAGTGAATCCTGGATGTGAGGTTGTGGCATATCGTGAGACTAGCTTTCAGGGTGAAAGAATCAGCTTTTCAAAACCTGTGAATCAATTCAAGAAGGTACATTAAAAACACTCATCTGAATAGAAGTGACATCTTATTATCCTCTTTCAGGAGTGGTTAAATCAAATTTCTTCTGTGGAATGCAATTGCCTAGTGGATAGTAAGCCTAAACCAACCTACGGTCCATCCACTACTACCACCACCAAGAGAAGCGACTACTCTTCAGAGGAAGCGTCATTTCTGACTGAAGCTTCTTGGACGAGTACTACTCGACAAACAACGACGACCACACGGTCAACCACTACAACCACCCCCAAGACCACAACTACTACTCCCAAAACTAAATCAACCACCACTACAATCGATGATGATAATTCCTATGATTCGTCAGAATATACAGAAAGTGAGGAGAGTGAAGAAGGTGAAAGCACATCGACAAAGTCAACGACCACCACGAAGAAGGCCAAGGAAGACGATGAGGAAGAAGAGGAAGATGCATCAAAGGAAATAATGACAGTTCCTACCAAGAGTCCAATCACGACCACACAAAAGACCACTTTAGTGACAACGACAAAGACCACGACGACCACGACAGAAAAGAATGAAGAGGACGACGACAACTTCTTCGGCGAAGACTGGCGATAAACGATAGTGGAAAATTGTCTTTAGCTTTGTCTATAAGGCCTAGAAATGTGCTAGAGAAAACATGAGTTGGACGCCAAATAAATATGAAACTAATATATTTATTTTAATAGTTAAATCAGTGGCACCTTTATCTTATTTTCTCCACGGTCAATTGCTTGTTGTTTGAATGAATCATGTTTTTACTTGAGTCAATGAGTCTCCTCGAGAAAACTAATTTTACTTTATTACTTAATCCATCTCATTTTTGTATGTCTGAGTTTAGTATGTCCTTCATTGTCAAATTAAACCTCAATCCTTGAACTGCACAAAAAAGCATTGACAATTTCGTTAAAATTGCGACGACGATCCTGAAGGACAGACAATGGACCAAATGCGATTGCAGTACAGGGTTTTATGCCGATGGCCTCTGGAGAATTTGAAGAAGCTCATGCCTAAAAGCATCCAATCTCCGATAATAAAAAAATGTCATTTTGCAGAAATGAGTGTATGTAAAACCTGAATCAATGCAATGAATGACACACAGGAGGATCCTTCCATTAATTGAATTAAGTTAATCACAAACTGTGTCAACAAGTCAAGTCGTTTCAAGCAATATCCCACAGCAGACCAATTCAATTCCGTGTTCCTTCCACCCAAGCATTCCGGACAAGGCAATTGCATGTAGGCATATTATGGATATGGATCAATGCAATGCGAAAAAAGCGGAAGAGAAGATAATTCATAATTCAATTACTTAAGCACTTTATTTTTATCCAAGTTGACATTTGAGATGAACGCCTTTATATGAATGCGAAATAAATAAAATTCACAAAGATTGCATCCCAAGCCTCCATTCGAAAAGTAGCTTTGCTGCATTCTGCATTATTATTCTCCTCACACTATTTATTATATTGACCAAAGGAAGTTGACGTAAAGTAAGGTCAAATCATCTTCATAATTATGGATCTCCTTTTGAAAATTGTTCTCACCCTGGGATTCCTCGGAGGAGTGGTTTTGAGTCAACAATTCTTTACCCCTGGGAATGACGTGAGGTGTGCCCGGATGTGGGATGAGATTGGCTTTGAAGGTAATTTTTTTTAATCCAATGCTTCATTGTTCCATCATCTAACCCTTTAGGGAATGCTCTGGACTGTGACAACAATGAAAGGAAGACAAGCCTTGGGACTATGGACTGTAAAGCAGAGTCAGTGTTCGTAAGGAATGGCTGCACCCTCACCGTGTATGACAAAAGAGGGTGTAGAAGGACAATTGAACGAAGCTCTTCCTGCTTGTGGGGGGTAAGCTTTCACTTAAAAAGAAATAAAATTCACAATCAAACAAGTTTTTCTCAAATAGTGGAATCGTCGCATAAATTCCGCCTGTTGCGAATGTAAGTCACTTGTTACTGCTTTCTCCCTAAAGATTCCTATTACAATTGTTCTTATTCTTCAGGTGACGGATGTCAAGGCCAAGCTCCTTCTACTTCGCTGAGTTGTGCACGATTGTACCAGAATGTTAAATGCAGCTCTTGCTCTGGCTTTAGGTAATAAGAAAAAGTGACATTATGCATTAATTCATGCTGTTACAATGAATAGGCTGGAGATAAATCCATGGGACATGGTCTCTGATCTGCAAATCTTTAGCAATGCAATCTCCAGCCTTATCGTAAAGGAAGGTTGTGAGTTGACAGTTTGGGAGGGGCAAAATTATACTGGAAATGTAGAAATCTATACTGGATCAGTGGACTCCCTTTTGACACAGGTATTACTTAAAAACATCTTCCATTATTGGGTGGCTAATTAATTGATTATTTTATGTAAATTCTAGGGGTGGAATGATCGTATCTCTTCTTTGAAATGTTTGTGCCAACAACAACAGTAAATAATACTTTTTTGTACTTTTTCATAACCGTTTTCGCCATGTCGCAAAAAATATTTATACTACGGGTGAACTGTCTGTGTTCAATTTGAATGAATGAATGAAAAATTGATACTCTCTCCGAAAGTTAATTTGCCAATAAAATTCCTGTGCGCACATAACATAACCCACTGCACTACATGTCTTTCACTAAGTACAAATGAGTCGCATCCTTTTCTGAAAGATAACAATACATGTGCGAATTTGTAGCACTCAATTAGACACAAAAAAGAGAGAAGACGATTGGACTGGACATACTTTCTTCCACGAATAAAGGAAATGACAAAAAAAATTATGCTACATGCCAATGAGAGATAATCATTAGTTTACTTGTGTGCGTTAGGCTAAACTGTGTAAAATTAAAGGCACCAGGTAAAAACGTTCTGATGTAATTGTCTTAAATAACTCAATAATGAGATTCAAAAAATACATAATGTTTTTTTACGTCCTCTTCTTGGGACTAGCAGTTATAGAATGTCGAAAGCATAGTCTCACGTTTCCCGAACCGTCCCCACGCTTGAGTGTCCTGCACGATAGTAATAATCCCTACGTGTACCCTGATTATAATAGTAACCCATACTACCCCCAACCACAACCACCCCTAACCCTAGTGAATAACCCCCCTATCCTCCCCGAGTGTGCCATAATGTGCAACATTTACGGAAGTCAGATTCATATGAAGTTGAACCAAAAAATGGAGGATTTGTTGGATAAGAATTTCATCCCTGCCAAGATAACGATGAGGGAGAAGGCTGTCCTGGTCCTCAAAGATCGGTTGGGGGTTAGGAGCGTCGTTGGTTTTGGAGAAAAGGTGAGGAAAAATTACCATCATGATCCTTAAATTAATTTGTTACCGTTTTCCAGACGACTCACTTTTGTCAGCCCCTTCACTCTGCCTTTTGTGAAAGCTGTTATGGGAAGGAACCCCAGCTATCCGAGTACATGAATTCTACATGCGCCATAATCTACGTGGCTCCATTTTGTGCCACTGCCATTGGCCCCTTTCGGGAGGTTCGGAATGGGGATGAGATTAAATTCATAAAGGCTAAATCCAAGTTTAAAAGAAACGTGTCCTCCATGGTGGTCAAGAAGGACTGTCAACTTGAGATCTACGATGAGGAGGATTGGTCAGGAAATGGGGCACTTGTGACCGGCACGGTTCATCAACTTACTCCAGTAATAAACCTGCATTTACGTTGTGAGAATTGGTAATCAAATAGAGAATGGTCTTATGACAGGAATGGGATAATAGAATCGCTTCATATAAATGCAACTGCATGAATGATGGTGGGACCACCCATGGAACTACGTCTACCTCAACCACCACAAGTACAAGTACAACTACCACTACTCCTAGGCCAACTGCCACTTCCCCTATGACGACCACACCAACTACTATTACGACCACATCTACATCTACCTCTACGACTACAACAACGGAGTCAACTACCCCTGAACCACCCACTTCGACGACGACGTCGACGACTGAGTTGACGACATCTACGACTGAGCTGACGACGTCGACGACTGAGTTGACGACATCTACGACTGAATTGACGCCTCCCACATCATCGACCCCATCCACAACGACATTTAGAGCCCTTCCAGATGACCCATCAAGTGTTCCAAATTACTAAGTACAAAAATTATTGATTTTATTGAAGAAAGTCATGAAAAATGCTCATCAATAGACATAGACATAATAGATCCGAACATAAATATTTAGATAATTCCAAAAGTACTACTGGGTGGTCTTGAGTGTCTGTGTGTTCCTATTTTATTTACATTAGGACCCGACCGAAGATGCTCTTCTGAATTGCAATTGCAGATAATTTTTTGCAACTTTGATGTCTCATCTTACCCCATTCCATAGCTTTGATGCAATAAATCATCCTAATTTTTTGCCGATTGAAATGTGAAGTAGTTTCTTTGAATGACAGATGAAGAGCACAGACAAATTGTATAAATAAACAAGCCCAGGCAATTAATAATAAAAAAATTGTTTCTGGATCTGGAATGAAGATCACCACTGTGTAATCCCCCACGTTATGTTGGTTAAAAAAACTCAAGGAGTGTTTCGTCTCAACACACAAGATAGTAATTTTAATTTATCCTTATGACATGACATGACGCGACTCATCATGCAGTAGTTTAGTTTATAAGGAGATGACGATGACATGACCTGCAATTTGAAATTAACATCCATCAACGACCATTACATGAAATCATAATAAAATATCAAGCCAAAAAACACAACCCTTTTCCTTATGCATATGCTTTATTCCAGACAAGATCCAAAAAGTGGACATTGAGAAGACGCATCATTTCATTAAAGACAAGAGTGACCCAAAGTCAGACAAGTAAAATCATAGAGTGAGTTTAGACTTCACTACTAAAACCATTGTTTTGAAGTGTAGTGGTGGGTGGTGAAATTCGCATGGTTTTCAGCAGCGACATGAGACAACTCTTATTTTAGCACAAACAAAGCATAGCAAAGAATAGCAGTCGCAAAAAAGTTTTTAGCGTAGATACCAAAGGGCAAAAAATGGATTAAAAAAGATACATTCTACCCTCTCTCTAGTCTCATCATCATTCTGCACTATCCCCAATCTAAATCCATTATCTTGCTTGCTAAAAAACTCGTTCTACGCTTCACAGTTTGCTAAAGTATCATTTATTTAGTTAGTCTCACATCACACCTCTTCCACATCTACAAATAATACCCATCAAGGTTATAAAGTAGTCTGTATATATTCATTCGGTGCAACAACTTGCTGATATTTATTTAAACGCTAATTTTTATACGCTTCTTTATGCATGCATGCACGAATGAGATTACATACTTTGGTCCGTCCATCCTTATTTGGATGAGAGCTTTATTTTTAATATGGAAATTGATGCAGTGGTGCGAATGATGATGAATAGGTAGATAGATGTTTTAGCTTATCCA
>JAQIWU010000117.1:0-38058 GCA_034696445.1 Isotomiella minor
GGGAGGATCTTACACAAAGTATGGCCAAAGTATACTTTAAAGCGTTTGTACTTTTGGTTTATTTTTTTGCGTGTGGAAATAAATAAATACAGTATAGAAGTCTTAATCCCAATTCAAGAAACAGAGCCGTGAATCACAGTCCAATTATTAGAGAAAACATTTAAAAAAAGGTGCCTACAATTTGCTACGAAGTTAATGATGGAAGACGCCACCACCGTGGGCGAATCCGTGGTGGGCAACAGCGAGTGGGGCGGCGTGGTGGGCCACGGCGAGTGGGGCGTGGTGGGCAACGGCGACTGGCTGTATGGGGTCAAGTGAGAATATGATGAGTCGAATTGTCATAGTTTTTTTTATATAGCACTTACAGCAGCGAAACGGGCAACTGGGGCAGCAACGGCGACCTTGGCAACGGCAGGGGCGGACCTGTCGACGACGGCGTTGAATCCGTTGACGGCATCAGCGGTGTAGGTGACGGTCCTCACAGCACCATCGGGCTCAACGAGGGAGTATTGTCCTTGGACAACATCTCCATCACGTTGCTCATGGGCAGAGTGGTGGTCTCCGGTGAGGGCATCAGCGACGGAGTATCCGTAGTTGTATTGTGGGTGAGGGTCGTATGGCTCGGCACGGACGGCTGGGGCAATAGCAGCAACACGAGCGACGGGCTATAGATACATCATTAAAGTTCCCATATAGCAACACTTCAGATAAGAGGTCAAATTGTGATTGTGACTAGTCTTACAGCGTGAGCAACGGCAATTGGGGCGTGGTGGGCAACAGCGACTGGGGCAGCATGGTGGAAGGCTGGAGCCTGAAATAAGGAAGGATGTGTCAAGCTTACAGAAACTAGATGAGTTGAGGACTTACAGCAATGGCGTGAGCCACTGGGGCGTGGGCGTAGGCAGGGGCGTGTGCGTAGGCAAGGCCTTGGGTGGCCACGGCAGCGTGGTGCACTTGACCGTGAGAGTAGGCGTGTCCGTTGAGGTTCAAGCTTTGTGGGGCAAGAACTCCAGCAGAGGCTGCTGCAGCGAAGGAAAGGATAGCCACGATCTTCATCATTTTGCTATGCACTTTTTGCTTATCCGCTTGGCTTGTGCTTTGTCAAATGGGTGAATGTTAAATGATGCAGAAGTTCTAAGGGCACCGAGTATTTATACTGTCATTGCTTTGTGTGTTTGTGGCCCTGCGTGCAGAGAGGTGAAGGAAGGGTGTGGAGGTAAGCGATATCATCATACGATACAATTTGCGCAGATAGGATACCTTCAAATGGAGAAGGGACTTGGTATAATAATTGGCATAGTCGTGTATCCCTGCAGAGGAGGAGTAGTAATACATAATCGATGCCTTTGTCACTGACCCATCGCAGAATCAGAAGACTTGGGTTGGAATTGGTTCAAGAGGCAAAGACAAAGAAGTGGAAACTGGGTAGCATTGACATTGATAGGTAAGTACTTCTTCTCTCTTGATCCAATAATACCAATCATCATTCAATTTAAATTAAAGCAGCATGAGTGAGGATAAAGAGTTGTGTATGGAAGGAATCAAACAAGGAGAGGTGATCGCAAGTTGATCATTGCCATTCCAAATTAAAAACCTCAATTATCAACTCGCGTAATTACAGAAGAGAGACATAGGACCTAGAGCCAGTATGGGCAGCTACTTCGCTACACACATTGATTCTTCTCAAATGCACACGCAATTTTCGTTATCAAAGAAAGGTAACAAGATCTCAATGTGGTTGTGGTCAACACACTATGATCATATCGTATCATCGTTTCAATGGAATAAAAGCATGATATAAAGCCTCATGACTCATTTATTAATCAATCAATTAGGACAATTCTCAGCGTTACATGACTCTTAAGCAGCAGGTGTGGTGGTGATAGTAAAGGTAGAGGGGAACAAGTTGAAAATTAGAGTAACCAGTTCACCATAAATGAAAAAAGGAGAGGAGGAATGTTGGCTATGATCACCGCAATTAAATCGTTTGATGGATAATATTGATGACGGGCCAGGTGAATAAATTAATCCAGAGTGATGCAGCCACAGCATGGGTCTTGTTGCCGGGGGGACCGACGTGTGGTCTTTACATTTGTTTCTTAGATATCTGTTGCTTTTTAGGGGGGCAGAGTGAGACGATTGTAGGATTGATAAAGTTGTTGTGATAGTACACTTTTGATGGCTTGGCTTGTTGCAGCTAATAAACATGCCCAAAATTGGGAATCTGTAACAAGAGAGGTTGAGTGGCTGCACGCACTTGACCCTTCATTTCTATACGATTTATATGACCTGAGGTTCTATATCATTGCCTTGGCAATTGGGAATTCGATTCCAAATGGCATATTTATTTATAGCAGTTGTCAATCAATATTTGCTTGTTGAGTTGAGTGTCTTTCATTTCAGTGGGCGTTGGTTTAACTTGTTGTAATTATGCATATTGCATTATTAACATCACTCTCGACTTTTTGGTCGTTCAGAATGCCCCATACACAAAATGACAGCCTAAAGCCAATATGATGGATAATTAATTAGTTTTGTATCACCAAACCCCAGAGAATATCTTGCATTTCATCGACATTGTATATATTTCTGACTATCATACATACGCATTATACATAATTTATCATGACTTTTGTCTATTCTTCAAAATCGTAGTCTTCCCTACTGCCACGACTACCACGGGGCTTGAGAACCGAGGCCGACGACGAGTGTCTGCCACCAACACCAGAGGCAGAAGTCCGACGACTCTCTTGACTGCCACGTCGATCGACAGAGAGCCGTGCTGCTGGTGGTCCTACCGATGCGGCCATTGATGTTGTGGCCTTGTCTTCTTGACCGAAACTTCTGCGTCCAATGTTCGGGGTGGATGCAACGCCTTCCATAGCTCCACCTTCCGAGGACCCAGACATAAATGAGGAGGACGTTGTACTGTAGCTTGAGTACGCCCCTGATGACCCGGTGAGGGTGCCAGCCCTCTTTAGAAACTTGATGCCCATTTCCTCCCCAAACTGTTCAACGAGGTGGACTCCCAAGGGGTCGAAAAGGTAGGGATAGACGCTGAGGACTTTGAGCAAGGTTGTTATTCCAAACTCAAACTTTCTCCTGGTGGCTTTGAATTTGATGTCGAGGGATGTGACGTTTTTCATGTTTGTGAACTCTGCGCTTCTTCTTATCAAGGCGTCAATATCCTCGTCAGGGAAGTGGATTGGGGCGAGTTCCGTCAGCAGCTTGCTTGTCAACATTTTGGCCCTCTTGACACTCTGGGCTTGACCACTCAACTCGTCCAAAACACCCCTGAGTTGGGACTCTTTGTCTGCAAGCTTGGCCTCGAGGGAGGCCTTCTGATGCTCTGCCAATTTGACCATGTTGAGCCTGTTGTTCATTTCCTCCTTCGCCTTTCTCAAGATTCGGAAAGCCCCTGTTCTCTGAACAATCAAGTCCTTCCCGTGCTGTTTGATGTTATTCATTTCCTCAGTATAGGCTGGGTCCACGACGGGCTTCAGACTCTCTCTAAACATTTCATTGGAGGTGTTCACGACATCCAGGTTGTTCTTGAGGGCAACTGTTTCCGCCTCCCCTTCCCTCACTTTGACCATCCATTTGTCCCTCTCGATGACGAGGGTCTCACGCTCATTTGCCATTTTGGTGACCAAGTACGCTTCATCCTCCTCCTCGTCTGCCTCTTCCCCTTTGGACATGAGTTTCATGACTATTTCATACCTTTTCTTGTTCTTGTCCATCGTGAGTCCGCCTTGGGAGAGTTGGAACTTGAGATGGGCCACTTCGTCCTTTAGATTCCGTCGTTGGCACTTGAGAAGGCTAGAATGGAGGTCGATTTCACTCCTCTTCTCTTTCCCAGCCTGGAATCAAATGATAATTGTCAGCATTGTTTTTAAGGAGGGAGGTTACAGACAAAACTAACGCATTGGATGAGGAGCTTGTGGGTTTCAGAGTCGTAGATTCCAGATTTCGTCTCACACACGGCCTTCTTCATCTGAGTAACTTTTAAGTTGACCATGCTTTCTTTGAGGACAATGTTTTGATGCTCTTCATCCATGGCGTCTAATGCTTTGGTGGAACTGAAGGCATACAGTTTTGCTATATATATACAGTACAGACTGAAAGGTTTTTTTACAAGGACTCACATTTTGGCAAAGCATCGATGCCCATTAATGAGGGCCTGGATTTTTTCAATCTCCACCTTCACGGCATTCTTTTCCTTGTAAATCCTTCGACTGGTGGTGACGAGTGGATCGGTTTGAGCAATGACAAAGTTCTTCTTCTTCTTGGCTTGATTTAGTGCCATATTCAACTCTGCTATTTCCGTTTCGAACTCTTTGAACTTGGCAGGGTCCGTGGATTGAGGGTTGGCCAAGGGCAGGTAGCGGAGCTCAATGGAGAGGTATTGCAACTCTAGTCGGTAGATTGCAGCCTTTCTTCGTTCTAGAAGAATTTCCATTTCCTTATTTTCTGCTGTGGTTCTTATGAGGTTCGCATTGGTGCCTCGGGACTCATGACCCACGTTCACGAGTTTGGATTCCAAATTAATCTTGACACCCATCCAATCCGCTTTCTTATCTGTAGCTTTGTCGTACAGTTTGATGAGTTCCTCGTATCTATTTCTCTCTTCAAGGATTAGGTCGGTGATCTCCTTCAGCTTTTCGTCTGCACTGAGTCTGGCTCCTTCCAAACACTCGAGTTTGTCCCCCAGCTCCAACAACAGACACTCCAGGTCACGAATTCTGTGCGCAATCATTTCCAACTCCCTCTGAATCTCTCCGATGGCTTTGGCGGCTTGGTTCAATTGAAGGGACGTTGTCGTGATGGAGGATCCGTAGGATAAAATGCTTTGCTTCAGATCCATCTCCCTGTCTCTCAAAGCTATGAGGGCTTCCCTCAATTCAGACACTTTCCGGTCCCATTGGGACAAGAGATAAGAGGAACGCTCGGAGGAGCGGGACATATTTTCCAGCTTTTCCTCTTCTTGTGCAATTTTGGAATTAACTTCCTTGAACTGTGAGTCCGCTTGGGCGTAGGCTGTGGCGACTTCCTTCATCTCCTCGTCCTTGGAGGAGAGGTTCCCAATGGTGTCCTTCCACATCTGAACTATTTCCCCGCGTTCGCTGTGAAGTTTCTTAAACCGGTCACTAAGACCTTCAAGGTCAGACTGCATCATTCTGGTAGTGGCAACCTTCACGTCCAAATCCCTTCGCATGGTGAACGTCTCCGCAGTCGTTTTCCGATAGCGAGCTTCATATTTCTACAAGATGAAAATGGGGTCAGTTGAGACAACCAAATACAAAATGCTCAAATATCCGTACGTTCAGTGTCTCCGTATCACGTCCACAAAGGTTTTGAATGAGTTCCATGTAGAACGTCTCATCCGATGCCTGTTTTTCCAGAAGAACAAGGTTCTGTCGATCATACTCAATGATGTCGGCCAACTCCATCATGTCATCTCTCCTCATCTCCAACTCATCCACGAGGGCATTGTTCTCATTCATGAGTCTCTGATATGCCTTTTGAACGGTCTTGCAGGTCAGGAGGAGGTTGTGGACATCCTTCCCTGAGAGTTTGTCCAACTCATTCTCTCCCATCATTTCCGTCCTTTTGGCCGCCACTAGTTTCCCATCATGTGTGAGGAGGTCGGCCGCACATTTGATCCCCTTGTGCAACATGTCCACATGATTGTTTGCATCGTCCAGCTCACCCTGCCTCTCTTGGACTTGTCGCATCAATTTCTCCAGCTTTTTCTCCAATGCCAAGTTATCATCGTCTGCAATTGGGAGGCGGAAGCCGGTGCCCCACCCCATCCCATTCATCAGTTTGGTAACTGTTTGCTCCCACATGATTTGGCGTGTGTGTGGGTTATCCCTGTCAGTCAGTCGGTCTGTTCGGCAGCCCCTAAAAAATATAGCTATGAAGTTTGTCTCCTAAAAATGTCTCTAAAATAAAATTGTCTATGCATTTTCGTATTACACTTACAAATCCTAGGGTCATGACTACTTGCCTTATCTTCCTTCTGGCAAGATAAGATGAAAAAGTTGAAGAAATCAGCGATTTGCAATTGCATGCATGCAATCAGGATATGACGCAAAAATGACAAAGCAAACAAACAAAGGAGTGAGTGCGATCTCATTGCACTGCTGCTCACTCTCACTTTTGGGGCCACATTCAAACCTGAAAATAGTGGAATTCTGAATTCAAATTCAACAAAAAAAAAAGTGAAAATAAATAATTTTCACAACTTCGTTTTAAAAATTGCTTATCAGGATTGATAAGTCAGTTCAGTTGGATAAGTTTGTGTTGTGTGTTTACATTTTTAGAAAGGCAATCAATAAATTGAAAAATGTAGTGGCGACATGAATTGTGGTGAATTGCCTCATCATCGGATGATAGGTTATCATCATCCTTGTGATAATTATTGCTTCAATGTTCTACCTGGCCAAAGTCAAAGGGAAAAGGAGGAAGGACAATGACCAGGATTGAGAGTGGAGGGGGTGGAGACTCCCTGACCTTTGTGGAGCAGATTAATTACAAAGACATCACTCAACTCCAGGTGAGAGATGCTAATTAACTTTTGGGAGTTTGATGATGACATTTTTTTGGGTCTTTTATTTTAGGTGGTGGGGAAAGGGGCCTTTGGAGTGGTGCACAAAGGGATATGGCGAGACAAAGTGGTAGCTATCAAGAAGATCGAGTCTGACAAAGAGAGAAAGGCTTTTCTTATCGAAGTACAACAGTTGTCCAGGGTCTGTCATCCCAGCATTGTGAAACTCTATGGCTCCTGTGCGGACCCTGTCTGTCTTGTTATGGAGTTCGCAGAAGGTATGTCCTCACTTTGAGAATTATGTACCATTCTTAATTTTTGATGATTGATTATGTGTAGGTGGTTCCCTTTACAATGTGCTTCACGGCTCGCCCCAAGTCCCCTACAGTTTAGCCCATGCGATGAGTTGGGTGCATCAGACTGCCTGTGGGGTTGCCTATCTTCATGGGATGCAACCAAAACCATTAATTCATCGAGATCTCAAACCTCCAAATTTACTCTTAGTGAATGGCGGAACTATTCTTAAAATATGTGACTTTGGAACGGCCTGTGACAAGCATACGTACGTACATGATCTCTGCTTAAATTTTACCTGACGTTTATTAATTTATTATAGGTACATGACCAATGGGAAAGGAAGTGCTGCTTGGATGGCCCCCGAAGTGTTCGAAGGTGAGTCATTGCAAATTGCAATTTTGTAATAAATTATTATCGATGTGTTTTTGTTTGTTTAGGAAGTAACTACACGGAAAAATGTGATGTGTTCAGTTGGGGTATAATTTTGTGGGAAGTAATCACAAGAAGAAAGCCCTTTGATGACCTGGGTGGACCCGCGTATAGAATAATGTGGCATGTCCATCAAAAAAATCGCCCTCCTCCAATTGCTAGCTGTCCCCCCGCAATAGAGAGACTCATGAATGCGTAATAATTAATACTGAAAAACAAATAAGCTCTTTATTATCGAATCTTAACAATTTGTTGTTGTATTAGCTGCTGGGATCAGGATCCAAACAATCGTCCCTCCATGACTCAAGTGGAAAAAGTGACCCGCAAAATGCGCGACCTTTTGCCAGGTGGGGATGTCCCATTGAGATTACCACAGGCAGCTGATGACGATGAACATTCTACGCATGGTATGAGGCAGCGTCACGTTATAATCAACACTTGGATCTTGACAAAATGCATATTTTTACAGATAACGAGAGCATTCCAGCGGATACCGAAATCGAAGTATCTGAATCACTCGGAAGTATTACTCCTGACGACCCCAATCACACATCACAGCCTGACCTACGTAACCGAAGTTTATGTGAGTCTCTGGCGTCAATTAAATTGTAACCGAAAACTGAATGTCGATTCAAAATAGTTTCAGGAGCTGGAGTCATGAATGGACTTGTACCTGGGAGAGCTAAGTTGGACGGCTCGAAAAGCTCGGAACCCTTAAATTTAAATCCTCTAACAATCGATATAGATAAAGTATGTATTAAAGGGGAAAATTGAAATTGAACCCAGGCTAAGCTGTTCTATTGTTCACAGGATGCTTGGAAAGGAGCAATAGCTGGAGAAAGTGATGACATTTTAGGGATCCCTGGCCCCGCTCCACCTCCAAGACGAGCTTCTGATGTAGCAGTTCCCTCATCCTCTGGCACATCAGGAATTGGAAGCCGCATCGCATTTTTTGAATCCTCGTCTAGTCAGAAGCCCGGTCCTTCCAAAGCATTGTCCACGTCGAATGTTGTACCTGAACTTGTATCTGACAGCTCAAAACAGGATAAGGACGCCTTAAGGCCCCACCCTCCACCCAAACCTACAAGTCTAAATTGGAAGCCTGTAACTCCAACACCCTCGGCGGCAACTGGACCTGCCTTGGTTCCTGAATTGAGACTCCCTTCAGCTGCACAAGGTCAGAGCACAAGTCCAACATTGGTATCTGGCCATGGGCGTATTACTGTTAACCTGAGTAGTCCTGTAAGCCCAGCACCCTCCTCTCCGTGTTCTCCACGAAGTAATAGTGTGTCATCCGTAATTAGCTTCCCAAGTTCTCCGACAGGTCACCCATCTAAACGGAGCCCCAACACCAGTTCTCCACTTCAACCACAACCAAAATATGGCTGGGCAAGTCATGTTCTTCATGGAGATGGTGGTCCAGCATTTGGTAGTGGCAGAGAGGTGGGAAGCAAAACATCACCATCGTCTCCACAAAAGTCTTTTCCATCTGTTGGGAAGATAGAGAGGAATAAGTTTGGTCAGGTTCCTATTGGATTTGAAAGACTTTTACTAGATGCCCAAACAAATCACAATGATGGTTATATGGGAGCGACCAATTCAGGTCGAAATAGTGTCCCTACTCTTTCTCTCTCTGCCACCTCACGCAAACGAGACCCAGCAGCCGCTAAAAAGCACCATTCCGCCGACATGTATAATTTAATTGGGGCAGTCAATAATGAGCCCAATTCTCGAAGTAGTATTCGTGGCAAGGGTGGTGGTGGTGGCAAAGTCCTCAATACTGGTGTTAGAAACAGAACGTTCGGTAGGAATGGGAGCCAAGAAAACTCTACTGTGCCTAGGGATCAGTCCTATGTTGAAATTGAAGATGACAATAGTGATGAGATGGACGGTGCTACAGAAAATAGTACATATTCATCTTCCAATCGTAATTTTTTGATTAGAGTTTGACGTAACTGTTTGGTTTTACGTGATTTTTAATACGTCCGATTTCCCATAACTCAATCTCTAACAGAAGAGTGGTTTTTATAGAGTGCATTTGCTAGCTAAGAAATTAAGAAAATGTGATGTCAAATGGCATTCATTTTTTGGCATGTTTTGGTTTTCTGGTGTTGAAGACAATTGAAGTTATGATTGGTATTCATTTTGTTTTTCTTCTGTGTCAACAGGTCATCGAAGGACTGCATCGGCGGGTAGTGGAAGAGAGTTTGGGAACTTGTCTAAAGACGGCGGAGGAGCCGGCATTGGAGCATCGGGGGGAAGGGGTAAGTAAGGAAGGATTATAATTTTGTCTACGTTGTACTTTTTATTTTATTTATTTACTCTCTCAAATTGAGGACATCATGTCGTCTTGTCCTCGACGTTAAAGATCACATTTACTTTTTACTCTTTTCACAGTCAAACATATTTTATGACATGGTTTATAGTTTTTGGTTGGTAAAAGCTTGAAAACCGTAAACAGTCAACAAAAAGAAACGGTGGCGCGGAGCATTTGTAAGAAAACCTAAAAATGGAACGCCATATATTTTACTTGTTCCGATCCGATCCTCTCTTCTTTCGGCGATATCCTTGGCTTCTTTTGCTTACTATCTTTTTGAAGAGGTTAACGCTGTTAAAGTACAGATACACACACACATAGTTTCTCTGTAGTTTGAGATCGGCACTAAATTCTGTGTGTAAACTGTTCTGTAAATAGTTTTTAACTTGTTCCATTACAACCCAAGGCACGCCATGCCAAAAGGCAGGCTGTTCTGTCATGAGTTGTGGAAGTGAGGTGTGCTGCTTGCTTGGGTTTTAGGAGGACAATTATGCTATTTTTGTTCAAAGATGAGTCATCTGAAATATGAATCTAGTGGGGGTTCCTGCTGGCTTTTCTGTGTCTTGTTTTTCCTTCCATTTTTTCTTTTCTAGACGCATCTGTTTTTACGTTTTGCGTCGTCCTCCAAGCAAGTCTGGCCTTTTTGTAGATTAGGTAGGTCACTTGAGCTTCAAAATTAGGAAACTGGGAAAACTGCCCCCATAATAGCCCTAGGCTAGGATCCCTTTCCGTGATCATTGCTTGTTTCAGTCGAGTTGCC
This sequence comes from Isotomiella minor, assembly GCA_034696445.1. Classification (NCBI taxonomy): domain Eukaryota; kingdom Metazoa; phylum Arthropoda; class Collembola; order Entomobryomorpha; family Isotomidae; genus Isotomiella; species Isotomiella minor. The sequence continues at coordinate 10,354 of JAQIWU010000117.1, forward strand.
AGAAAGAAGCCCAGACAGCAGCAATGATGAGAGTGACATTACGTTAAGAACAATTTATCACCGTAAATTAAAACTTGGCGAACAGATTTATTGTTTTCTTTTACATTTGTCAAACGTAACAAGATTGAAAAATAATTAACGTTGTTTAGGTTTCCTCACGAAAATACTTTGAGACAGCTTTGACTCTTCCGTCTTTTTGTCTTGCTTCGTTGGGTGATGCATTTTTTTTTCTGGGGAAGATGAGCGATCATGATAAGAACAATGAGAGAGAGAGAAATCCGATGTCGGATGGTGGTCTTTTAAATTCGAAATGAAGAAAAGTCAGAGTAAAGTCTTTCACTAAAATATGCAGTTCGATATGTCATCCTGATGTCCCCTCAGTCTATTTCTTTGTTCAGGTTTGTCTTTCCATTGGAGCGTTTCCCAATAATTGCGATTGTTTGACTATGGCGCATCATGACGGTGGCATTCTCTTAAATGTCAAGCTATGCAAGTTAATTAAAACATTCCAAGTCTTTTTCTGAGTCAGTCTTTGGACAATGGATTCCGAGTTGCGTCGCAGGTTGGAGAATTTCTAAAATTTTCCATTAGGGCATAGAGTGCAGATGCAGAGCTCTGAAAATCTGATAAATTGGGCGTTTGATGATGCCCCATGTCATTCCCATATACAGCAGTAGCATCCACGGGCCGAGTGCCAGTCTGATTTAGCTTCTCCTGTGCCAAGAAATGACAATGTGACGATGCGATGTCTCTCTGAATATGGACAGGACATGGCGTAACTCACGAACGGCAGCTACCATAATTAAGTTGTTGACAATTAAGAGTTTGAGCATACTCAACCACTTTCACTTATTGGCGTTGCTTTGGACGGATGAAAAATATAGTCCTGTCGACCCATCTCATCATTCATGAGACTTGATGAAGGGGATGACTCAGACACACATGTAAACTGTGTGCCATCTTGGCTAGGTTTTTGAGAAAACTTTCTTGGTCTCATTGATTTATGACTGTTCATTATTGAATTCTAAAAACAAGAGAGGCATTTTTATTTTTGGAATACGAAGGAACGCATACATCTTTCTTCAGTTTCTCTGAAATAGATTAAGAGGTGATGTGTCAGGACAGGACTTACTTGCTTATTTCGGGGAAAGCAGTTTGTGATAGCTTTTACTTTCACCGTGATTACCTAAATGTCGTTATGCATCCTCCTTTGACGCAATGGGGTCTTGGGGTTCATCCATTATGGTTATCCATGACTAGCTGGCATGAGTGAAAGACTGACAGATGATGAAAACTTCACTCGAGAAACTCGTGGAAAGTAGCCAGAAATGATGGAGGGGTTTTGTTTGTTGCATAAGAGTTTTTGAAATATCATGTCTTTAAATCTCTGCTTTCATTTTTTTCTCCATACACCTTTCTTGAGTTGAGGGGAATGGCATCTTACATGTTTCCTGCACCCATTATTTCATTTCATTCCATTTCCTTTTTGCTTTGAGAATTTGATAAATGTAGAAGTTATGTCAGGGCAAAAAATAAAGAAAGAAAAAGCACCATCAATTATCATTACCATTAACGGCATGTCACGTCACACACAAGCGACGCATTCATAACGGATTCATTATAATGCATGTGTGCGTACATTCGTTTGACAGGAGGACATGACACCTACGACACCATTAGAGGATGCGACAGTAAAATTTATGTATGATTGCTTCAAGAGACAGTTGCAGAAGAAGTTGACCCCTATTGTCCTTCGAATAGGGCTCAATATGAGAACTAACATCTTTGTCAATTGTGGTTGAAAGGAATTCCAAAAGAGATATCCAAGTTGTTTCCTCTTAATTAAGCAGATTGCAAATGTATTGGCTTACATCCGAACGTTCTTACATACGTATATATTTAGGCATCCTCATTCCTAAGGTGTTGGTTTTTTAGGTTGTGATCGGTAAGGAGAGAGTGGAACAGATGTGTGTAGAAATGACTCGAAAGATGGAAACAGATAAGCACAATGGAAACTTGCATATGCCAGAGCGACAAATAGTGCAACAGAATACATAGAATGTGCAAAAGGATTAAGATAACCAAAGTGCCAAGAATCACGGGTGCCAAAAAGAAAGTCATCGTCATCGCAAGCCCAAAGACTGAGTTGGAGAGTGGTTGTGTTGGGCATAAATATGCAGATCAGTTCCTTACCCTGTTTCAATACAGTAGTGGAGAAAAGAGATGGAATAATAATAATTAACCAAGTACAAGTCGTACAGTCTGCAAAATACCTTTTACTTTTAGACCGTTTATTAGCAGAAGGGCAAGTCATAAAATCTCTCTTCTCCTCATCTCCTTCTCTCTCTGTTTCCTCCATTTTTTCCGTAAAAACTACAATTTACTTTAACAGACGCTTCAGTTGGTAATCAGGAAACACTCGTTGAAGTTTGGTCTTTTATTGATGAACATTTGGTTCGTACGTACGTCGTACATTTCTTGCATACCTTCAGGAGTAACGCGTACACCCAAAGATATTCTTTCAGGGTTTATTTGGCATTGCGTTTGGTTTAGTTACTTCCGTCTCACTTAAAACGACCAGATAAAAGAAACCTTTCCTGTTTTGAGAGACTCAGTGGTTGACGATATGCAATTGAGCCTGGAGTAAAAATTAAGCTCGTAGCAAAATGATTTGTGCTTTCTCCACGTGTCACCATAAGAGAAAAGGTGAAGGGGCCGGTGGTGGTGGTGGGAATACTAGTGACGACCAGGATGAGGGTGGTCTTATCATCACCACGAGTAGTAGTGGCAGTGACTTGAGTTGCAGTACCAATAGTGACACAAGTGAGCTTCCGTTGATGGTAGAGGGGAGAAAGCAGCTGCAGCAACGCAAGTCGAAAGGGAAAAGTGATAAAATCCCCTCGACTGCCTCCTCCAAATCAAAGTCAAAGCCTAGTGCAAAAACGACTATCTCTGCCGTCGTTGAAAAGATAGAGGAAGTGGTGGAAAGTGCTGAAGATGGTGAAGGTAGTGGAAATTTAAGAGGAAGGGAGGTCAGTACTAGTGAAAGTAGCAGTGTTGGTGCGTGTGCTAATAGGGTGTACAGTTATCATGGTGAGAGGGAGATGGGTGACTTGTTAGAAGTACTGGAGGCTCGGCAGCAAGCCCTGGGCCTTCAAAGAGAAAAGAGAAATGTGATCTGTCGAGCACTACAATGCCAATGGCTTCTCATTCAGGAAAAACTTGGTATAATCTTTATCTTGTGGATGTTGAAGACGATATGATGAGGTGTGGAAGTAAATTAATTGCGTCTTTATATCACTTTACAGAAAATGCTGGCAGTGGGGGCGACTCTCTGTATGACAACGCCTACCTTATGCTTGAACCTGAATTCCAGCCCATTTCCCCTGCAACTGACATCCCTGAGTCCATGCGAATTTTTGAAGAGCACAAAAAGGTGTGTTTTTGATAACTTTTTCTTAGTTTGCAGCATGTGAGAATGTGTTCAATTTTATTAGCTGGCAAAGGACTATCTTCAAACTCGAACGGAAATTGAGTGCCTTCTTCAAGCCAAGAAAGATTTGGAGAAACAGTTGAAGGAACAGGAAAGATACGGGAAATATGGCGGAGACCCACAACAGCAGCCCGATTCTCACAGAATGCTTCAAGAGTGGCGAGAGCTGAAAAGTGAAAATGTAAGTGGTCAAGTATTATATTTTTCTTTGCACAAATGACTGACTTTGTGGGTGTTTGTGGCTTTTTAGGAAAGTTTACTTCATTACCATCGGAATTTGAAGAAGCAATTGGAAATAATCAAAACAAGAAGACAACATATTCCAACGAGTGGAACACAAGATTTTGAACCTGAGCCAGGTTGGGTATTGGTTTCAAGGAGGGATGGAGGAGAACCGAATCCGAACATGCCTTCCGGAAGGGGAGCACCACAACCGTAGGGGAAAGATATTTTAATAAGAATTAAATAGTTGTAAAAGAATATTGCATTTAGCAAACAACTCGACTCGACCTTTGGATTTTGACAATTGACATATTGCCTGCCTTACTCTAGACGTATACATATTTGATGTCACATAAATGTAAGATTGAATTCTTGCCTTATAGCTTAGAACCTAGAATTAGTGATGGTGATTTGATGACGCGTACCTTATAAACTCTATATATTTCGTATAAGTATGATGTACTTACAATACACAGGTTTGACTCGCATAGAACACAGATATTTATGAATTTATTGAGGATTTTAATTTCGACTATTACAATGCAGTTACCATTTTTACGTATGTTTACGTTTAACGTTTAAATAATACTGACAGAGATTATAGTTCGAATATTTGTTTATGGCAAAAAATAAAAGGTACCTATCTCTTTTGATGAAATCGTTGGAATGACAGGTTTGGAATTAAGGCACCAGGAAATCACATTTTGGAACGTTCTGTTGATAAATCAAGCATCATGTATCCACTTTGCTCTCCAATCACCAGCCTCCAGTGGCGCTTGAGTAAATGTGAATCCTGCAAAGAAAATTGGATAAACAGAATGTCACCAGTTTGTCAGCTTCGTCGTGTAACGTTGTTTACCTCGGCTTTCAACCAATTTTTTGAATCCGTTCCACTCCTCCGAAATTTTAGGACTAAAGGTATCAACCTGGTATAATACAATAATCATCAAAATAAAATCCAATCCAAAAACTACCCGCAGTAAACTTACAGAACGATTAACTCCAAGAAATACTGATCGACAGAAAGCCTCCACAATCTGCCGAGGTTCGATATTTTCATGAAGGATTACATTTATGGAATGTTTCGTTGGTAAAACAATGAAAGGGTTTGCATAGTTCTTATCCTTCCGATTACATATGGCCTTTACAATTCCCATTTCTTCTACTTTGGTATCATGAAGAAGCACTTCCTCCACTGATATCCCAAGTTTGATTGGAAGTCCGCAAACGTCTTTATCTAAATTGTTTTTAACAAATCCAAACTCTTTTGACCTCGTTGTGTATTTCTATATTACCTTTCAAGCCACATCCAATGACTACACTCTCCCTGTAATTGACGTCTTTTACCGAGTCCACAGCCCCTCGTCGCATATAGTCTTGAAGGCATAACAAAAGTCGTTGTCTGTTCAAGCTTTCAAATTGAAGAGACGTCACAGCCTTGTAGTTTGCAAAGAGGTGGATTCCAGTGAACACAATGAACAATAACCAAACCAGTCTAAAACAACAAAATGTGAATTAAAGATACCTAAACTAAAAACGAGGGTCATGGGCACTTACACCATTTTACCGCTCACAGCCGGGAGAAGAAGGAGGGACGTAATTAATGCCAGGAGATTGACTAAAGTTTCCTGACTTCCATCCTTGGCAGACACATCTGCCATATTGTTAAGCCTAGCTTGATGTTGTGTGACGGCTGCCCGAGTGGCTGCTCCGGCCACTCCCACCAAAGCCCTTGCCACACTAGACGTGCATAGAACAAAGACGGTCATGTGGGCTGGAAATAGTGGGACGATCAGATCCACAAATGTCGCAACGTCATTTAGACCATCTGCAAAGAGCCGCCACTTTTTGCAGTCGTGGTCCAACGATGTTCTAGAAGGTCACAGAAGAAATGAGGAAATTGAAAACTACTTCTGAATAACCATACCCTTTTGCCCATGCGAATGTAATTTGTCCAATATGACCGCTGCCAGATTTCAAAAGCCAGGTCAACGCAGCTGCGAGAGGTGTGGCGGCCTCGTTTCCAACTCCGACACCCTTCATCACGGCCTCAGTAGCAAGGGCCCCCGTTATGGAACTTGCAAAGGCCTATACAAAATAAGAAGTAGATTAAAACGACCTTCTGTATACAAAGGAGGATCACACCTGCAGGGTATCCCAAATCTGGTAGGTCACATAGTCCTTGGACACAGAAGCCGGGTAGCCATAAGGGAGAAATACTTGTCGAAGTGTTATCTTGAGGGATTGGAGGAAGGAGGAGTCCACATGATGGTGGTCAGCCGGGGTCCATGTGATTTGACGAATGATCGTCCCTTCCTGATTATCCTGGAAATTTGGTATGACTGTGTACCTTTTGATTGGAGCAAAGGCCCCACGGTTTTCTGAAAAGGTGACTGAATTCTCCAGATTCATCCTGTCAATCGACCATGGAATTTTTCAAAACGTATCAAACGACAGGGCAGCAGGACAAGAAGAAATATGGCAGTTGTGTCCGGAAAGTTGGATTTGATCATATGTGGAGCACATCTGTTGCTCCAGTTGGATGTGAAGTCGTCTCATCTCACCTCCGGAAACCACAAAACCACAGAAACCACCGAGTCCACAAGGAGGCACCATGAGACTGTCCCCATATCAACGTGTGGTGAGACGACGATTGCTTATCATATCATGACATGACTGTTGTAAATCACGGTGGGTAAACATGTGTCGTCATGCTTATAAATATCTCAATTTTCTTGATCAATGTCAAAATGTCAACGATTGATTGATGCGTACAAAAAGGTAATTTAATTTCGTCCGATGCTTGAAACAGTCACGTCCGTTCATTGACTGACGTTCGTTGTTACAATCTGAATCTAATCAAATCAAATAGTCGTAGAACAAGATGTTTCGGGGGAATTCTAAATGGTATTTTGTTGATAAGCTGTGGTGTGACGATGAGAGATCCGATGTCGTTGTTGGTAATGAAATAATGTGTCAGTAACGTTGATATTTAAAGTCCAGATTGTTCGATAACTCCAATCATCTTCGCAGTTAATTATTGACACCTCCTTTAGGATTTTTATGAAGGGCACGATGAGATTTCTACCAACAATTTGTGGTCTAACCCTTTTGACTTTGACTACGCTAACTTCCCCCACAAACGTTTTCCCTCAAGGGGACACCTTTATACTTCCGAAAGTGATTCAGTTGGAAGACACAATTACAGTTCAGGACGCAGTGTCGGACTGGATATGGGCCTTGTTCAGGTTAACGACGGGACAATTTCTTTGGCAGATTGATGAAAGTGTTGGATCAGCCAAACGACGTGTCGGCACTGCCATCAATGATGTACATGCACTCATCCCCAGATTCCCCCCTGCCACTCAGCAGACCATTCGAAACATCTTGAATTCCGGAGAAGTCGTGGGTCAGTTACAGCCTTACAAAGTTCAAAGTTACAGAAGGTTGGGTCTGTATGAAGGAATATTGTATTTTTTGTAGGCATGAATTCAATCACAAACCCAATCGAAAACGATTTTAGACGAGTCCTCCCTTCGATCACGTCTCGTTCTGTCATGTCACCTGCGGACATAATCGAAGCGATACTGGACCTCACCCTTCGTCAATTTTTAGACAAAATCAGGATAGCTTTGACAAATTACAATGGTGCCATAGAACGTACCATGGTTAACCTTAGGGCTGCTTCATATCTTACTGGCAATCCTCCTACTGAAGCGGCTAACCTAAGAAGGACTGTGGACGATTTTATGTTCCCTGCTAGCAACGATATGAAATTTCACATCGGCAGACTTTCCCAACTTCTCACAGGAACCATCCTCAGTCACCATCAGGGAGCCACGATCAGAGGAAGAACGGAAATCGAAGATAAAGCAATTCTAACAAAAGTGGTAGGTCCTGAATACCCTCATTTTATTCTAGCATTCTATTCTACCATTTAACCCTTCCAGTTTGACCACTTGTTGCAAATTGATGTCACCAAGTCATCCACCTTGCTTTTCGAAGGGATGAACGACGTGGATGCAATTCTTGATGGATTTTTAAGTGAGCTAAAACCTCTATTATTGTTTTATCCTCAACTTAAAAATGAGGTTGAGCTTATCATACACGAGGCTACGGATAATATCATTGACGTCGTGGAGCCTATTGCGAAGGTAGCCTCAGATTTCTTCGATTTAGACACCTAAAAATGATAATCTATTGCGATTTAGGCATTTTTGCACTTTGCCCCACTCACTGAAGAAACTGCCAAGTTTCGCAACTTCAGGACCAACAGCATCGTACGTATTTCTATCTAAGGCAATGCCAAATATGCATTTCTGATAATACAAGTATTTTGCCTTTAGGAAAAGACCTTATTGGGTATCAGTCTTCGGGACTTTCTAAACTACGTTGACATCTCTAAAGCAAAAATTAGAGTTGTTTACAGTTCAGCAATCGAAAAAATTAAGACCTCGTTGACCTCGAACCCATTGATTTACGGACCAGTGCTACGCCTTTTAGATAGGACACAAAAGCAGTTGGATTCTGCCATAACTCCCTTCCTTTCATCAATATCCCCGCTCTTGGAGAAGGAAAGGAGGTGGGTCCCCATGGAAGAGTACTTGAGTGATATGGAATATCAGAACAAGAAGAATGCTTTTTGTGACTTTTCACTCATAACTGGCTACAACTCGGAGTTGTTCGTTCGACTGGTGAGTTATTGCCATGACGACTCTTCAGCATTAATTTCTATATTCAATTGCTTATAGATTTCCAGATTCCTGGAGTTCAATGTCGTTACAGCATCGCAGCAATTGTCGTCTTCAGTGTTTCAACTGGACACTTTGTACCGTGACTCTTTGCAAAAGTTGAATGAAACTTTGAGTTCGCTAAATTTGGGACAGTTAGACTTAACAGCAATCGAAGAGGTGGTCAACGCTTCCATTACCAACACTCACTATGTAGTACAGCCAGTGATGGATGTGTTTCTGGAATTTATCCCCGTCCAAGGGAGAAGAAGCAAGGATGTCCTGCATGGAGTAGTATGTCTTAACCCGTTATTTAAGTCGTATGTCTAATCTACCCACGTTACGCAGATGCGGTCCCTTAAAGATATCAGAGAGACTCAGGTCAAAGCCTTTGTCCTTTTTGCGACAAGACAAATGGAAAATATTACAGAAACGAGTAAGGATAAAATCCACACCATCCTTACTGAGTCATGCAGAGAGAATGGGGCACTGGGAGACATAAACAAAGGCTTAAAGATAGGATCGGACAATCCTTTCGATCAAGTGGAAAATTTATTAAATGCTACAATCACGGAGTCGGTAAAAATCTTGACACCGTTTTACCAAACAATTTCTCCCCTCCTGGAAGAAGAGGAGGATAAGTAATTGTCTTGTCTGGACTGGACCACCTCGTCTAAGTCTAAGTCTACCTCGAATCATCATTCAATAACCACTTTCTTGACATGGTTAAAAAACATTTTAGTGCTTTACACCTAATTTGTGAGGTGTTTAAGCTTCTCAACTCTGTCTTCAAAGACTTTTAAGAGTCAATAGAATATACGTTTATAGACATTGGTTTTGTCACGTTTGAACAAATCAGCATGTAATAAAACGATTCTAATCAATCACATATATTAAAATTGGTCTGAAGTGCCTGTTTTATTTGCGCACAAATGTGACCACTTGACAAATCAATTTGGGAATTACAAGATGGCATGTTGTCATTGTTGTCACAACAACGGAAAGAATAAGGGTGGGTGATACATGTTCCATGCTTATCATGAGAATTAACCTGTTAGTCATGTATAGTCTTGTACGGGTGACGGGGTCTGACGTTCCTCTTTTGTGTCATTACCATTATTACATGACGCTCAATTACAGAATCCCTAATTCACTTTGTTGGATCTACAATAAATGATAAGAAATAACATACCATCTGGATGAGGTGACGGCATGAATGAGCACATACCCGTCAGAACAACAGAATGACACTTGCGACTTTGCATTCCAAAGGACATCATTGAAATTACCTTCTCTCTCTTTTCTAGGCAAAACAGCCCCACTTCTTTTTTGTCCATTAGTGCTGGGTGAAGCGTAACAGACATTTCAATTCCAGGGCATTCGTCTCTTTTTCAGCCATGAATAGAATAAAGCTGTTTGCCACCCTCTGCGTGTTGCTCTTGACCCTGAACTCATGTTTCGTTGCTGGAGGACTCCTCGAGCAACGATTTGTGAGAAGAACACGTCAAGCTGAGGGTATTCCAGATGAAAACCCTGATGCCAACGAGGGTAACTCTGACCCCATCAACGAGCGGGATTGGATGTCTGACATCATTTATTATCTTCTGGGCCTGACGACTGGAGTGTTCTTGGAAATTATAACTTACAACCTAGACGTTCTGAAAGCACGGATTGTAGAATCCCAAGGAAAGATTGGCGAAGGGATTGGCAACGCGGATCCTACCACGCAAACGCAGCTACGAGCATTGAATGATACCTTAAACGCCGTCTTAGCACTGCATGTCCAACCCCTGCTAAGCGATCTTATGAGGGTCCTTCCCAGTCTTACTCGCGCCGAGCAATCTGCTGCCAAAGCTGGAGTTATGCCTCTTGATGCCAACGACAGTAAGACCATAGCTATGCATGCAATTTTCAAGTTAAGACTTAAATTACTTTTTATGAACGCAGTCATAGAGTCCTTGTTGGGCATGACGCTGGCTGAATTTATAGAAAAGATTTATTGCGGACTCTCCAAATCCGATGGAAACCTGTACAACCATATCGTCGTGTTGGAAGACACTGCGGGAAGGGTGCCTGACCCAGTGCTCAAAAACATTCTGGTCTGGCTTGTGAATAAATTGACTGAGAGTCGTCGTGGAATACAACCGCATTTGACGAATCTAAGGAGGATTCTAGGTGAGGAACAACCCCAAAGTCGGTGTGACAACTATGCATAATAATAAAAGTGTTGATGATGAAAATGTGATTCATTTATTGCGTATGTAATTGGCATTTAATTGTAAGTCAAATAAAATACCTTTAAAGCAATCATGTATCCATATCCGTCCACCCTTATTTGAACCAGTTGGGTGCCCACCAAACGTTACTTTGCTTGGAAACCGTGTCGGGGTCACAAGGCTCCTTCTTCAAGCACTTGGCAAATTGAACATCACATTGGCAAATGGCTTCTCCACAGGAAGAAGGGGATCCTGGGGGATGAGGTGGAGGAGTGTTGGTGGTGGTACTGGGTCTTTTCGATGGTTGTGGGGCACAAGAAGGGGCGGTCTTTCCAGTTGTCTCATTGCGGTGAGTAATGGTGTAGGAAGTCAGTAAAGGATGCTTGCATCCTAAAAAACGAAACATGATAAGATGGTTTCACACTATGCTTTTTCCAAAATTACCTGCAAACTTGACCTTGGATCTGTGATAGCATTTGTCATGCTGTTTGCAACAAAGGTCACATCCATCCACCGTAGATCCATCGCCCATTCTGTCCCCACCTTTCCCACACCAGTTGCCATAATTGGACAACTTTACAAAAGAGTACGGTGTTTCACTATGGATTAATGACGTAAGTTGGACCGCGCTTCTCTTTTCACGTGTCCCCAGTGGTGAGGGTAAAACTATAGGATGATTAGCAACTCCAAGTAAAAGAAATAAAATATTGCAAAGTTTTGCCATGTTTTGTACTCAGGAGAGAATTTCCTTTAAAACTATCCGCAGTGGATTAGAGTCATCCTAAAACAAGAACAATACGTGATTCATTGATTCATGACTTCCTGATCATTGTTCAGAATTTGTATCTTGCTATAGGTTTCTATAAAAACAAACGTCAGGAATAATATGGTTTGTATGAACTCATGAACTTGTACACCTCATAGGAAATTCCACTACATTTTATGCTACGTAATGTTATGCAACTTGGTTGTTTGCGGTTTACGTCTATGCTAATTTTAATTTAGTTATGTAGGCTCTTAAACGATTAAGGAAATTAAATTGTCCTTCTATTCATTATCAATGTGGCCATCCAACCAGAAATGTCATCTGGCTTTGTGAGGAAAGCAGTAGCTTTTACATCTTTTGTAAGAAACAAATTCATTTTAAAATTATTTCTTAGAATTCTTTGTAATTTAAGGTATTTGGGATCGCAGTCCTTTTCATAGCTTTGTGGACTTTTTGCTCATTACTTTATTGGAAATGGAGAGTGTGTACTGATAAAAATAAGTTGATCCTTTCCAATATAAGTGACTATTCTACAACGACGAATATACCATTGACCAGCAAAATTACTGCAAGGACATATGAAGAACTACCTAGTTTCTTCGAGGGAGTGGTCTTGGGCTGTGACGTGGCTGCTTTGTCTGGAGCTCTCATCCAAGTGTTTGTGTCAAGTGTTGCACTTTTCAGTTCAGAAAAGGTAAAACTCCAAGGCTTTATGAGAATTGCAACATTCACATTTTTTGTCGTTTGTTTTAGAATGGACAGAGACACTTGAAATACTTTTTGGCATTCCATTTTATCACCCTGATCATTCTCGGGGGCACACTCATCCTCCCACTTTCCTACGACAGAGAACAGGACAAGTTTCACACGATGACGTCTTTTACGACAGAAATTAAACGTAGACTGAGTACATTTAGTTTAGAGAATATTAGCATTGGTAGTTATGTGATGGAGGACTTGCATCTATATTATTTAGCATTGTCCTCAGATTTCGTCGTTGTCATAGTTGCTATAATTGTAGCGTCGATGTTGATAAGGCACTCAATGATTGTTCGCCATGAAGCTGAACTTTTCTATGATTATGACAGATATGTGTAAATATGTGAAATCAATAAACAAGGTTTGGACAAAAGTCTCAAAAGGTTTTGGTCAATATCAACCGCTTAATTTTTTTTAACCTTGTTCGACATAATGGAAAATGAAAGCGGAAGGATGTGGGATTCCAACTTTTTGGCAAAATGCAAAAATGAGACATGCGAATTACCGTTTGGAAGAAAATCATAACCACCGAGGATTTACATTTATGCAATTCGCCCCATCTCTTCCATGTCTTTCACATGTCTTACGTTTCCGTTCGCATGACAGAAGTCTAGCATGATGTAACCGATTAAACAAAACAATTTTCTTAACTGCACGTTTGAACATTAAACGAAAATCAATATGACCTACTTCGGAACGGTGTAAATGCCTTAAATACAAATTAATTCTATCAGACGGACGGACAGGGGTAACCTTTATAAAGCTTGGATTAGTTGAGCGTTAGTTACCACCTAATTTATGAGTAAGGCAGTCGTTTTGAATGCCTGATTCATTGCTGACAGTACTGTTGGAGCTTTCCATTTCGTTTAATACTTGTAATTAAACGCTGCCTACAAAATGCACTCATCCTGGATCCTCACGCTCAAAGTGATTCTCATTTCACAAATCTTTGAAGGTGAAAGTCAGTACGTGTGCCCTGGATTTGTTTATTCGGAGGAAGGGCAGAATGACTTGTCTCCAAAGATGCAAATATCAAGATTAGCTTCCCACGCATTTTCTCAACTTGGAGTTGGAGACACCATCGTGATCAACTCTAACTTTACAACCATCACGGAATTCCAACTTGACTGCTGGGCTCCTTACCCAATCGACTTTACATTTAAGGGACATCTCGTAAGGAAAGATTAACTGCTTTTATAGATTTGCGTTGTCATGTCAACATTTTTGTAGAATAATCAAAGGATTGACAAAGTTCGAACGAAGGTGAGTGGATGCCATTCGAGATCAAGAGATTCCAAGAATTCCTGTTGCTACCACATCAACGTCACCCTTCCCACGTACAAAGAAATCACAGGAAATTATTCCTGCTTCAGTATCTCCAACCCTGAAAAACTGAAGTCCTCAAAATATATTTACTACAGTCAGTAAAAAAACATAATTTCCATTTTCCACTTTTTTGAACACAGGCAATTTAGCTTTCTTAACTTTTATTTACAGCTCCTCGAAATAGTATTTTGTTGAGAAACGGAACAAATGCCAGAGTTCAACTGTACTCTCCGAATGAAGCCATCATTTTTCCTTGTGCTGTATCAGACCCGGAGTATGAAAACCTTGTGGAACTCTACAGGCTGGAAGGGGTGAGATAAGGATAATGGGACGAGCTTCGTATTATAGATGGTATTAAAATTGTCATACTTGACTATAGAATGTTTCGGTAAAAATGGATAAAGATGAGAATCTAGGATTCGACCCTAAAATTGGATTTGAACTAAAGCAACTTAAAGTTATGGAGAAAGCGGTGCAATATCAATGCCGGTTACTTCCCTCTGAGATTGTGAACATAACCGTGATTCCAGCCCCAGGTAGGATAGCATAATTCTTTAATAATGGCACTTGGGAAAGATAAATGACATCAAACTTGGCCAGATTGGATTGTGCATCCAAGAATCCTGCGCATTGATATCAACCAGCATCAAGGGAGCCGACTGGACTTTGAATGTGCGTCTAAAAGCTTCATAGTGGATATCGAAGCAAATCCCGCAATACCCCAAGAACTCCTTGACGTTCCAATGAATACTACGAGTGCTCATCTTGGGAAGTACCTTCCTTCATATCCACATTTCGTCTGGTTGCGAACAAAGTCCCTGGACAATGTTTCTCAAACTGGCGAAGTCAAATGCATCAACAATAGCTCGGGAAAGGTTCTGCATCGATGGAATTACAAAGTGTTAAGCGGTAAGAATAAGGAAATATGGAAGCTGGGGTACATTTAATGCACGATGTGCGTCATTTCAATTTTAGAGAATGTCAAAGAAGGGACACTGCAGAAGACGAACTTGCGTAACTTTTGCTCTGGCAATTCAAATTCTAATTTAGGCAAAGAAAATGGAATCATCCAGTTTGAGTGTGACAACTGGGTAGCATGCCGAATGAGTCTTTGCCACAATAGAAATGTGAGTAGTCAAATAAAATGTGACTTTCTCCATAACTTCCTTCCTGTGCAATGTGTACTCACTCGCTGATTTGATGTAAATTAATTGCAGGATGTTTCTCCCTGTGCTCCAAGTCATATTTGCAGAAATGACATTTGCATCGATAATGGGATCATACAGTGTCCTACTTTGGATGGAGGGATGAGAGCTGAAATATTCTTCACGGGGTTTAACAACGTTAAATGTAAATAAGACTGTCAACTTTAATAATAATAAGCATGTCGAATATGGAAAATGTAATTTAATTCTGTTTCCAGACGTGGACTGGAGGATTGCAGAGCCTGGAGACATTCTAAGACTAATTCCGAAAGCCCTCTTTGAGGACTTGAACCGTGTGGAGCTACAATGCGAAGGGACGAACTTTGTATTTGCTGGTGGATTTCAGTGGACACTGAATTTTAAAAATGGGACCAACATCACACTGCAAGAGTCCCTTTTGCAACTACGACCTAAAGAACGATGGGGTGAAAGGAAATCCACAATCCTGAGCACAATCGAATTTTCTCTTCAAAAGAATAATAATCCCTTTATCGACCAGGAAACGGGGCATGATATTCTCCACAGTTTCACTTGCTCAGCCCCCGTTTGGAACTCAACAGAATGGCTGGGCCAAACGATAATGTTGCAGGGCATTAACAACACCATTATTGAACATCAGAAGAGTAAGTACTATAACCAAATATTGCACCAAAGACAAGGATTGTTCTTATGCTAATTCTCATTCTGTTTTAATGTAGAAATGAACGCAACAAGAATTGCCAGTAACGCGAAGAGCAGTGCTTTTGTCATTGGAGAAAACTTTCGGATGTGGGGACACGCTTTAATGAGTATTTGGCTTATTTCCATAGCCTTCTTCTTTTTTCCATGACAATGACTTGACTTGGTTCGTTGGCTAAACTTTAATTTTGAGAGTCTATCATCGAACACCAAGACGCAAATAAAATGAATGGAAAATAGTAAATAAGCCACTAAAAATAAAGTAAACAAACAAGAAGTGAAAGGTGAAAATACGTTGTTGGTCGGATAGTAGAAGAAAGCAAGGTTGCTCTCTGGTACATTGAGATTAAAAGTTTGTTTTCATTTCAGACAAGTTTTTTTTCACTTTTTTCCTTGGTCTGGGGTAGAAATGTAGAGTCAGAGTTGTTGTAAATACTAGTAAATGTCACTTCTCGGCGTCAAGTACTCAGAAACTGTTTTCACACTTCCTGGTCTTGCCTCGGGTGGCTTTGTCCTGCGATTTTCTCACAAGTAGCTTCGAGAATTTGCAGGTACATTCAAATAGGATTAGGATAGAAGGAATAGAAGTTTTACCCTTGGGTACGAGGAAATAAGGTGAAATTTAGGAGTGTTAGTCAGTGCTGGGAAAGAGAGAGAACCAGAGCACAATATAAATTTAGGACAAATTGTTTTGGGGCAAAAAATAGAG
The DNA here is from genome assembly GCA_034696445.1 of Isotomiella minor. NCBI lineage: Eukaryota > Metazoa > Arthropoda > Collembola > Entomobryomorpha > Isotomidae > Isotomiella > Isotomiella minor. The sequence goes on from JAQIWU010000117.1 coordinate 26,458, forward strand.
TGAGAACATCTATTTTTTCAGTTTAATTTGTCCGACTAATTCTTTCTTGTCACGTCAACTTGCGTTCTATCGTATGCCTCAACCTACAATGGCTGTGTTACATCAGGTGGGGCACTGTGAGACCTAATGTAAGTGCTTTTCAGACCCCAACCTTGTTTAGTTATAAACTATGCTCTGCTGTCTGAGTAAAGTGACGTGACGACACCCACATTACAATTTTCTGCTCCCCTCAATTGCCACCATTATCCAAGTTGGAAAGGAAAACCAAGTTTTTGTGGTGGTGAAAGTGAGTGAAAGTTGGAGAGAAGCCTGGTTTTTGGTTGCGCCTCATTACTTCTGCAAAGCAAGGAAGGGGAAGGAAAGAAGGGGCAAGAAGAGAAAAAAATCTTTTTCAAGCTAAGCTGAGAAAGTGGTGAAAGCAGTGAGTGTTTGCTTTACTTACTACTGTTTGACAAAAGAAGATCAGATCCGGAGGAGACCACCGTCAGATTGTGTTTTCCCAGATTTTCTTCTGTTTTTTACGTGGAGAAAAGGCAACAACAGGGCATACTCCAAACTCTCTTACGTTGAATAAGAAAGAAAGTGGAAGAGATGATACCATGCAAACCAAAGTTCCAAGGCAACCGTACCGTACTAGAGCCTTAGCGGAAAAGTGGGTATGCAAGGTCTTCGAGACGAGAGGAGAGATGCTTCAAATTAGCTTTCTTTACTTTTCTTGCAGTTCATAATCGGGACTTGAGTAGACTGCATAGTTCCACTTTCACTTCGCCTTGTCTCATCTCCCTCCCTGTCTCAAAAAGTATTTGGTCACAGTTGTTTAACAAGAAGGATACCATTTTCCTCCCCTTCCCCAGTTTATTAGATTTGTCGCACATTCTTGTGGCCCGACCAAGCTGTCCATCAACAAGTCCCTCTAGTAAGTCAAAAGTGAAATTTAAATGTGAGACTTGACTACAATTACCACAAACTCAAGAGGAAGTTCTTTTAATTTTGTATCTGCGTCGCAAAATTGATAAGCATGAATGGATCTCAATTGAATTATCTCCAAGACTACTTTCTCCGTTGGCAAACCGGGATCCGGAGGATTTGATTCATCTAAATACCCAAAGGCAAGAGGAGAGACAACAGACAAATTTACTTCCTCATTTCACTTGATTTCCCACGAAGATACAAGGAACAAAGGCAGTAATGGAATTAAATGGTAATTATTAACTTAAGAATAATCGAGTCAATACAATCGCATGGCAATGAATTTTGTGATTACTGCGTGATATATCATCTTATCCTTGTTGGAATTTATATCTTTATGTTAAGGAAGATGGGTAAAGCATGCATGCGTGTCCAAGTACAATCAATCATGATTTCTTAGCATGCCCCAAACGATCAACTTTTTTCCCTATCGCCACTAAATCTTTTCTAGATTTTCTTGTGCAGATACAAAGAAAGTCGAAAGACATGAGAAACTCTCATTACTCACATCATTTTATGTGATTGCCTTGCAATTTCAATTTCATGGCTCATCGCAAACTTGAATGCACAGAGATCAAAGGAAAAATAGAGCCATAAGTAATATCATTCATATTTACGACATTGCTGATCGGAAGTAGGAGCCTCATAATTCGATCCACCTTATGTACATATGGGCTGTACCTTATTTTATTTTTGCCGTAAAAGATTAGAAACCAATTTGTCCATGACCACAACAAAATTTCTTGACTCAGAAGACGTTGTGTATGCATTTAAATATTTGCTTGAAATACTGTTGCCTCCTTCCTTTTTCCACACACATATTCAGATTCACAGAAAATTAAATGGGCCGTGCGGAAAGTTTTAGATTTCCGGTCTGTTGACTTGAGCAGACCAGCAGAAGCGACAGCTTATGTCTAACGTCCACAAGTTAGAGTGCCTGTGCTAGTGCTTACGACGAAGAATTAAGGAAAAGCAACCCTCTGCAAACAGAGAAAGCAAACGAAACGAAGACTCATCCTCATTTTCAATCTCTTAAACATAAATACACAAGGTAGGAATGAGCAGTAGTACGCCCAACTTTCTCCAGCTTGGCATAACTTTCCCTTCTTGGAAAGGAACAATTCTTTGATATTTATTTTCTCTGTTCACAGTTCTACAGTTGGAGAAATGTTAAATACTTGCATGCATACTTCGTTAAACAAATCTTAGAAGAATGGGAGACAGAGCGTCTTTTTTATCTATCTGATATCAAAGAAAGGGATGAGGGAAGCGTACCATGTTCACAGGAAATTCAATCCTTTGCAATATAATGTAAAGAATAATGCAGGAAGAGAGTACAAGACCTTCATTACGTGTGTTCTTATTCCGTATTCTGTGCTCATTGTAGCCAGCTTATTATTAAGGTTTCGGAAAAGACTGACCCAGAGAGAAAGTTGGTTGGTTCTTGACGGAATTCTAATTGCGTTTCTTCAACATTTTAGTTTTTCTCTATCTTTGAATTAGGTATGCATGAACAGAAACGAAAAGAATGTACACAGTTCAAGAAGAAGGAAACTTGCTTCGTTTTCAATTGAATGGAATTTGAATGAATTAGCATTAGCTCATGGTCTCTTGATCAGAATGGAGAAATTTTCAATGGTACTTGAAATTACGTAGGAAACACAAAAACGTAATTTATTATTCTATTTGGTGACACACGTGTAGGGTTTGTTTATGTTATCGTCACAAATCGTCACAATGATAAAGATCAAAAGCATCGAGTGTCAGACACGATTAGTCATTTGGAAAGATTTCTTTGTATGAATTGCATCGCCTTTAGCATGGAATGTTACTCTTGTCTAGAACAAATGGGAACGGCTAATTAATTAGGCAGGATAACATTTCTTCCAGGAAAAACAAAAACAAGCGTGTGGAAAATAAACAAAATTGGTACGCATATATGAAAAAGGTGTATGCAGGCACACGCAATTATTGGTCTTCTCGAGGTTTCTTTCTATAGGGAAAGTTGACGCATTTGTCGCCAAGGTCGCATTCATAAATTTTAGTCACCATGACTCACAGTTCTTAGAAGAGAAAGTGGCCACAGTTTATGATGGAAATAAAAAGTAGCAGCCATGAGTACTGGCCCATCCCATCCCACTCGAATCTTTCACACTGCATGGGGCAACAACAATTGAATCCAATCGGATCAAATCAAAGCTTTTGGAGTGCAAAAATAGATTTTATTATAAGGATAAACGGAAGTTACACAGCAAAGAATTGACGCGGATAAAAAAAACCCCACGTTGCGATGGTTGCTTAAAAGTTGAACGTGATGTGGGTTGGAAGGACTCATTTTTACTATTCCTTTACGTAATTTAAAGATGGGTCACTTTCTTTCTCTTCAAGGAACCAATAAATATGGTTATTGCCGTCCCGATGGCATGGTTTGGCTCTTTGCCGAAGTGCAACAGAAACACATTTCCTTTCCTTCCTCCTATATAAATCGAACAGGACTTTCTTCTGCGTCATCCAAAAGTCAAACAACCCAAGTCTCAAAGTAAAAGTTCAACAAAAGGAAAACATGGATTCTTTTATTATTGTTATTATTGAATCGTTTCATTCTTCCACTCCCCATCTGCTGATTACAGCTTTCACCGAACTAACCAACACTAACACCTAAAATGAAAGAAGAAAGTGCTACTTTCTCCTTCTTTTTGTTCCACTTTGTCCTGTCCTATAAGCCGTAGATTAGACAGACTCCTACATTTCGAGGATTTTCTTCTTCTCTCGTTCTCGCTTTTAGGTAGGTTGGACGTGTTTGTCATATAAAGAAAACAAAGACAGTTTTTATATATAAAAATATAAGTCACAAATAAATCAATATTGCAAAGCTAAAGGCGTTCCGATGAAAAATGTATTTGTCTCTTCTTCAAAGGGGCTGAAGAAATGGGGACAGAAGAAGAGCCTGATGATGAACATTGGACTGACAACGACACAAATCACTTAAAAGAAGTCGCAGGCGTCAATGACACGGATTACCTGTACATCCCTTACGCCTCGCGACCTGAAACGTACATCGTTCCCATCCTCTTTGCTGTCATATTTGTCATAGGGATTTTGGGGAATGGGACTTTGATATCTATTTTTATAAAAAATAAAACCATGCGAAATGTTCCAAACATGTAAGTACTTTCACCCTAAAGAATTTGGAAATTTGGGGCGGTGCGGTGCAATGTAACTTTGAGATAGTTATTCTATAATTGGTGACAGGTACATTGTCAGTTTGGCTGTGGGAGACTTGTTGGTCATTCTGTTTTGGTAAGAAAAAACGCAGTGAGCATTTCGGGGCAATCGGAAACAACTTTCTTTGATCCACAGTGTGCCCTTCACCTCGACCGTGTACACGGTGGACAGTTGGCCATATGGAGAGTTTGTCTGCAAGTTTTCTGAATTTATCAAAGACATGTCCATTGGGATTTCCGTCTTCACCCTGACCGCCCTTTCTGCAGACCGTTACTTTGCAATTGCCGACCCCATGAGGAAACTTTATGGGAGGAGGGCGACCAGGATTACGTGTCTCACGATTGCAGGTAAAAACTTTATTTAATGGAACCAAGCAAATACAATCAAACAGCAATAGTTGAGCAACATGTTTGTTTGGTTAACGTAGATATTTTCAAAATATTGATGTTATTTTTGCACTCGATTATCTACAACTTTCAAGAATTTAGGTAGGTAGATCAATTTGCTACAGGTCAACAGACCGTAAATAAAATTCTCCATAAAGTTGCCAAAATTTATTGGATCATGAAGACGTATTTGAATAAAGAAGGCAGAGTAGAGGGAAGAATGGAGAAAATTAAACGAATTTCAACCCACTTGCCTTCTCAATAAACTTCAATCTACGCATTATGATGAAGAATCTACATCTACACCTCCTTTTCTTTTACCTTGCAGGCATTTGGCTCCTCTCAATTGGATTTGCCGTTCCATCGGCTCTCTTCTCTTACGTGAAAGCAATGGAACAAGATCCTCACCGGATATTTTACGTGTGTTATCCATTTCCACCCTATTTGGGTGATAAATACCCTAAGGTACAATAATATTGTATTTACTCTTTCTTCCTTGCTTAAACAAGGTTCTTGCCCCCCTTTTTCTCATTTTGAACCATCATCACATTTCATTACTCCCTCTTTTTGTGTACTGTACATTATGCAAGCTGGAGAAAGTTGTGAAACAAACATTTTGTGCTTTACTTATTTGCCTAGACTGGCACATTTTACGAACGCTTCGACTCACCTTTGACTTGACTTTATTTGATTCTTTCTTTCTTTATCCTTCCTTCTTTCGGAAGGATGGGCAGGAATAATAGAATGCATAGTGACCTTTTATGTAAGTACTCTCTCTCGTATTTGCAGGTGGTGGTAATGTTCCGTTTCCTCGTTTATTACGCCATTCCCCTCGGATTCATTGGGACCTTTTACATTATCATGGCTCGTCACTTGGTTCAGTCCACACGAAATTTCACTGGCGAGTCTCAAGGGCAGGCGAAACAAATGCAAGGACGGAGAAAGGTTGGTCCAACATAACGACTGTAAATGGGATGAGAGAAATGAAATATCTGGTCGGTAAATAAATAGCTTTCCATAAATCACTCCGTGTGGTCCACCTGTCACGTCGATATCACACCTTTTTACACGACTTCTTGCTTCAAGAAAAGACAATGGATGAAATGGTGGTCTTCTGATCTACAGATCTCACCAGACTAGACCCTTAATTTGCCATCAGGGTGGAATGAAGTTTGGCTCAATGGGGCACTTTGATACTTGAATCTCTCTGTTTAATTTGTAAGAGTTTAGTCAAGCAGAAAAAGAGACTATGGAAGCTTCAAATATTTCAAAAGATTCACTACAATTTATGCACTCAATATAACTTTTTTGTTACCTGGCCTAAAGGCGAGGGGGAAAGTCTATTTTATTGCGAAAGTTGTTGAAGCTCAAAATTAATTTTATCAAGTTTTTCCTCCCATTCAATACGCAGGAAGGAAGGAAGATAGTCTTCTGAATGTTACAAAAGTACTTCAGAGGAACTCGAGTTCATTTCTGGTGGACTCCTTCCAACTTTACTTTCACTTACTTCTTCCCTAAACGATGTACACACAATCATCACCCTTCTGTCCCTACATTCTTAGTATTCAGTGGGTTTTATTAAATTAATATTTTCCCAGAAGTGATGCGATGGATTGAGCTTGTCATAATAATAGTAAAACAAAAAAGTAATTGTGAATCCCATCACGTACATCATATTTCTCTTGATGTTTAATTTTTAACGACGTCTATTTCTTCTTTTTGTGTCGCAGGTGGCAAAAATGATCCTCTCGTTCGTGGTGATATTCGCAATTTGCTTTTTTCCATCACATTTATTTCTTATGTGGTTCTACCTCTCTTCGGAGGCAGAAGACGACTATAACGACTTTTGGCACGCTTGTAGAATTACGGGATTCTGTCTCTCATTTATCAACTCCTGCATCAACCCCATCACGTTGTACTGTGTCAGTGGCACTTTCCGCAAGGTACTTCCTTACTTCTCATTTTACTTTTACTACTCTTACCATTTACATGATTGGCAATTACTCGATGAAATTACTGATGATACATACCACCATTTCATTATTATTTTGCAGAAGTATAATGAGCACCTATTTTGCTGTTGTTCCTGTCACAATCGTGGAGGAGATGAGGAAAGGCGTGGTGGTGGTGGTGGTCCTGGTGGTGGTGTTGGAGTCGGAACTGGAGGAGGTGATGGACAACGTAAAAATTTATTGTTGGGGGGTGGTGAAGGCTTTGCATGCGGGATGAGTTTAACGGCACTTCAAATGCAGCAGTACAGTGACAATCCCCCTCTTCCAATCAGACCAAACAATAGGCGAAATAACAATGGCCAACATCTTCATCCTCCTCCTCATGAAAGGCAGGAGCTAGAACAATTACAGGGACAACACGTCTATAAAATTCAGAGTCGAGGAGCCATCACTGCGGGTCCAATAAACCAAAGTAATTGTCCACATCAAAAGAGAAGCTTTCACTCATCATCTGGAGAAAGTGCGTCATCAAAGCCATTTGCAAATGGGACTGACAAAGCCATGATTGCAGGTTATGAAGGAGGACGAAGTAAGAATGATAGCAGCAGCAGCCCAAATTCAAATTCAAAAAGAGTCGCGTCTGCAATCCGTGTCCAAGTCCAAGAGACATCTCTAACTCTCCAAGGGAACATAAACAGTCCCTCTGATGACGGCGACAAAGAGGACAACTTTTAGAAATTTTTCTACTCATTCAGCACTTCCGTGAAGAAATATCTTCAACGGCTATTATTTATGATACTGCATTGCTGAAAGCTGTTGCCGCTCAGCTTGCCCCACTTGGAACGATATCAAAAGAAGTAAAAATGTCATGGTTTAGATGTACCTGGACTGCTTTTGAGTCGGAGAGCATTGTAACATTTGTAAACGTTTGGATTTTTCAAGCTTCGACGCAGTAGATGTAAAATGAATGGTTTTAAATTAGACTGATGTCTTTATAAATCATATACAGTTTTAAGATGCGATAATGTGATCCCAGCCCTGTAATATTTATGTACTTACGCTACTAAAAAATATCTATCTTGATAAGTCTGTAGATATGTCGCTGTACTCTATTTTACGGTTCGGTCTGCTCTTGTGTAACACCAATTTACCGATGTTAGACGGGATTACAAACGGAATTGTTTATTATTTTCAAATTAAGAAAATGACACTTACTTTACGGGTGTGGAACTGTCTTCAGTATCAGACAAAATTAAAATTCAGCTTGGTCAAACTGGTGAAGTTGAAGTGGCCTACTTTTAGTACTAACGTTGTCTTAATGCAGAAATTGAAGTTTGGAGAGAAAGTACTCAGCAGCTCAGCATCATTTTCTTCGCTTCTTCTTCCCATGCAGTGTGTCATCTCTCCCTTCTTCTACTGAATCTTTAAAGTTACAAATTTAAAGTATATTTTCTTTCATCTTCTTCTTACACTGTGTTTTCTTACTATTTCAATCTTCTTATCATGTCAGACTTTGACTTTGGATGAATTGAATATTTCCACTCCACAACTTTAATCAGATGTCCAAATTTTGAGAATTTTAATTAGCGAAGAGACTTTGCAACTTTCTAAATCATGCATGTCTCTATCTTGTCTATTTCATCGATCCATGGTTTGTCTCAGTTACGGAATCTGAGAAACTGAACACCGGAGAGGAAATGTAGTTTGCAATTTGCACACTCATTATTTGTTTGTCTTCACCTTCTGCATATTATTTTATTCAACTAACTGAGGTGAATAATCTCAAATGTGTCTGGGGGACCTAAGGGAATTGTTAAAGGTTGAAATCGGAAGGAAGTAGAAAGGGATAGAAGGCCCATGTGCAAAATCCAATCCAATTTTCATCGTTTCTGGAATGGTCGTTATGCGATGCGTTATTGCTAAAACTGAGATTAGAAATACAATACCTCACCACTCAACCCAAGCCCAAGGGATCACTTCTCCTCAGCTCAGAACAAAGCATGGAAATGATTGCTACTCGTGTACTACAACAAACCAAGGCCCTACAAAATAAATATTTGCAAATAACAATTTCCTGTTTCCATGCTTATTTTATGTAAACCAAGGTAAGGTGCGTAATAATGAGAAGGAGGAGCTACCTGACATTCAATCTCCCATATGCCTTGCTAAACAACAACAATCCTAAATCAGTTTGGATAAAGATTCAAAGCCACAACATTATTTCAAGCGTTTTGGCTTGCGCTTGTTGAAAAGTGTGGAAGGTTCGTGGTTATATAGTAATCGAATCGTCGTCAAAACATTTTCATTTTGGTGGTAAAAAGCGTGGGATGAATGGCCGAAAAGGAAAGATTTCTGGTTGAGGAGAGTATTTTTGGTGAAAGTCTCAGAAAAAGAGGAGGAAATGAATAAAGTTGACAAGCGGCATACAGACTTCTCTATAATCAAACTCTCCCTCTACATACTTTCACCAGGTAAAAATTGTCCGAGAAACCAGAAACCCTTTCTATTTCAAGGAACCAAATTTCTTTTTGGTATGGTGGAAATAAAGACAGCAGTGGGAGGAAACGGAAATGGTGACATATATATTATATACGTACAAACACCTACAATATTCTTTTACACATTCAAATGAAGCATACACAGCATTCAATCATTATTGCCAACAATAAATAAATCCTGCTGTGCGTCCTGTAACAATAGTCATTAACTTATTGCATGCTACAATGCCCTCATGAATCTGAAACAATTCTTTTTAATGTTGACCAGCAGGTGTATATAGAGAGCCAATTAGCACCTTGATTTATAGCCCTTAATATCATTTCTCCATTTACTTGGTGATGTAACCAAAACCAAAAAATGATATCATGTCGGCAAAAATGCTTTTCACACATTCGTGATACTTTATTGTTTACGTTGGTCAATATTTCCGGGAAGTAATTATGAAATTCTTGTAGAAGAAATAGTCCGTAACTTAAAATCAACACACGCGTAGAGAGTTTAAGATTGAGATATGCATGGTGTTTGTTCATTTTATGCATATTGCTCGAGGAAGTTTCATGTTCTTTCCACCCCCGCCTGTTTCTAGTGGATCTTACACAGCCTTGAGAATTGTATAAGCGCTTACAACTCTCAATTTTGAGGTTAGTAATGAAGTGTCCAACCTTCACAACAAAAGGAAAGTGAAAGGCTTCCTATCATTTTGTTCAACTACTCCACTGCCAAAGAAGCCGTTGGACTCACTTTTCAGAATCATTCACTTTTTCATTTCAACTTTCTTTTTGACTTTACATTCAACAACATAAATGATAACTCCAACTACCAAGAAAAACATACATTTGGTAAAAGGAAGGAAGTGCAGAAGTCTCGTCACCAACACTGACTGGAACCCAAAGCGTGGAAAGTAAAAGTGAAGTGAAACAGAGCAAAGAGAAACTGTTTAATTTGACACCATCTTAACGATGGCAAGACATCCACATCCCCCTTGTTAAGATATGACGATAGTGAATATGTAAGTGGCCCTACGTATTCCCGATGGGACTAGATAGATAGTTCATTATGTAAGACTGCAACGTTGACTCCATGTGTATGAAAATTCATACGATGTCAGCCAGTTAGTTAGTGGTTCTCTCTCCCACTCGTATCCTAAGAAAACACTTAAATTGATTAACCTCCTGGGCTCCTTTCTTACGTATTTGAATCTAAAGCGTGACGCAAAATACACAATTTATTTTAAGAAGAAGACCCACTGAGCTAAGGAGAAAGAAGAAAGCGAGTGAAAATTTGTCTCGGAACAGCGAATGATAAATGTGTTATGTGTGACGCTATTCTTGGAAAAGAGTGCAACAAAGTACAGCAGTGGTCAAGTGAATAATCATCCCGTGGATTTGCGTTGGAGGAAGGGTTCACGGTTGGATGAATATTTTCCCCGTATTATGCCCGGTGGTGCATGGCTATGGTGCAGTTGGTGAAAGTTGGTGCGATTCAGCTCTTGGATGAGATTGTCCGCGGTCGTAAAATTCCTGGAAGATAAGAAAATCGAAGAAAAAGAGTAATAATCCGCCTACAGCTCAAGAATTTTAAAGTCCTTGGCTTTTCTACACACTTCATTCTCATCCCTTAGACTTTTTGGCTTCTTTACATGACCGTAAGGATATACGCACACTAGGTACCTATATACGAACATGGTGAAAGGTGGGGAGGAGAAAGCAAGTAAAAGTTAAATCGGGAAAACCACTGAATGGGAATCCTGAATCTGTTTTTTGTGTCAAATACTTCCCATCGCGTCGTCACTCACGGTTTGACATTTATCAGTTAGCAATTGGTGTAAAAAACTCTCTCGCACTCTTCCTTCTCTGACAGAAAGTAAGTATTAGATTTTTTTGTGCATATAGTGCTATTTATTCCATCAGCAGCCTCTGCACTAAAAGGACATAAAATCGATGAAGATAGAATGAGACACAGAAATAAAAAGAAGGAACTGAACTGAGAATGGGATGCACAAATGAGAAAGATTCACTTTTTCCTGGTTTCTATAACATTTTGATAAATTGAAAACCTTTCGACTTTCTCCTTCATATTTCTTCTTATCTTATCCGAGATTAATCAATCTGTCCTCCTAACCATGTCCTAAAATTGCTTAGTTAAACTATGCTTAGTTGTACACGTGTTTGGACTTTCTATAGAGAGTCCAAGAGATTGATGTTTGCGATGGCAGTAACAGCTAAGACATGAAAGCAGATACAAAAACATGACAGTCATCAAAGAGGATAACCAATGCTGGAATGCATTAATGATTTTCAATGGCATTAGGTTCCTCGAAAAATCTGCCTTCTTCTTTCACAAGTAATTCATCAGAAAGGAATAGAAAGACAGCGGAACAAAACTGCTCATTACAATATGTGGTTGCAATGTACTCGTAGGAGCAGGACGAATCGTCGGATTAACAACTTCGTTTGTCCGGAAAGCAGAAAGAGGAACGAGAGTAGATTGAATGCGACAAGAAAAGAATTAACTTTTAATGCGAATCGGCATTGAAAATCAAACGACCGAAATAATTCGTACAAAAGCAT
>JAQIWU010000118.1:0-37981 GCA_034696445.1 Isotomiella minor
ACAGATATAATACGTGCTGTGTATGAATTCAATACATGCATCCACTGCTTACTCATTCCAATTCGTTCCTTTGAAGTAGGAGAGCAACCACCGTTCATAGAGTCGTCTTCGTCGTCGTCACTACTATAACAATCGTCGAGATTTAACTTTTGACTATCCTTTGGATGTATATACTCAATCTCGACCCAGCGTAACTTTCGATTAGTCGAAAATTCATCCAGCTCACGGTTTCCCGGGGAATTGACTATCACAAATTAGCAGACTCCATTAGGTAAACATTCGTAAACAATTTTTATATTAGACCTAACCTTGTTTTGTGTCTATGGGCCTGACGAATTCAAAGGCAACTGCGTCAACGGTGGCATTCAAGGGTTGTTCCCGTTCCTCCGCACTATTTAGCCGGAAAATGTCGCCAGCTTGCTGACACATCGCACTCAGGTCTGTAATCCAAATGAAAATGATCAAGATTTTGTCTCTTTAAAACAAGGCAAATCAAATACACTGAGTATGAAGCGAGTTAGAATTTTGTGAAGCGTGACATCCAACCATCGATTCACGCATTTCGTCAGCTAATAGAAGTCGAAAGATCCTGTGTATTGTTGATGGAATAAATTTCGACTGTATAAACAAAGTGCCAGGCAGAGGATGAACGTGCATAAGTTCCGGAATTAGAGTAACGCAAAATGACGTGTGTCGCATGCTCTTCCGTTCTTCCTTCGAGAGCTAAACAAATAACAAGTTATTATAATGGAGGGCGAATTTTGTGATACTCGCTCCACAGGTACCAGAATGGATTACAATAATTCGCCCGTTTTAAAACAAATTTGTAACAGAGTTATCCGATACCAATGTCAGCCGACAAGGCTGAGTTTGTTCATGAACTCGTTTCCAACTGGCACAGATTTTTCTTTTTCTCAGAAAAACTGAATTAAAGCGTCCATCGAATCCGATTTCAAACTGAACTCACCTGATATAAAGTGGCCCTGAATTCAAATTCATTCTGGTATCATAGATAGAGCATCACCAACAAATTTAATATAATTTTGACAAAAGCAGCATAAAGACCAAAATCGTACCTTGTAGGTTCGTTTGGGTACAAGAAAATTGAGTTGTTTGCTAATCGCCTTGGCTCTGACCAACGGACACTGGCGATTAACAATGGTAACTTGGTGCTTTTTCTTATAATACTCATCATAGGTAAGAGCCTTTGAGAGGTCATCGAATGGCGAGCCGGACGTTTTGTGTTTTTCAATGCGGATAACACAATACCGCTGAAAAGTATGTAGCATTTAGTTTTTTTCTATTCATAGTTCCAGTAGACACAGTCCTTACCTGAGTAGAATGATACTTGGGTTCATACGTAGGGATCAAAAATGCATTTTCAAACGCATTCTCCTCAAAACGAAATTCTCGGTGCTCAGCTACTTGACGCCCTGCTCGGTAATCCGTTAATCTGTTATTCTCAAGCTTGTTGATAACGTCCACTGATAAATGAAATGAGCCGCCTAGAAATTATACAAAATGATTACTAACTTTCTAAAATATAGGAATGGAGGTTTGCAATCAGTGCAAGAGAAGCGATACCTCTCTTTTCGAGTGGAACAACATAGTACGAATCGCTAATGGAGTCTTGAAATACCGGGTGTGCAAATCCAAAAAGTTCTTTATCCTCACAAAATAGCAACTTTTGAAAGAGTTTAATTTTCCCCAATCCAGTTTCCGTCAACTCAAATGGAGCATTTTGGTCATCTAGCATTGTAACCTTTTCCAACACAACATTAAACACCCCATCTCTTGCGCATAGAAGAAATTCCGGAATCTAGGTAAACAAGCAGATGAATCAAGTACTGTCTAGACAGTATTGAATGAAGCAAAAAAAGTATTCCCGAGTTTACCTTGCTTAGATCAGCAAATGTGAGTATACCAAAATAATAAGAGCGTTCCCCGAAGTTGTAAAGCACTTTTGCTTCTTCTCCGCCATAATATTGGGACGTGTCCAATGACAATTTGATAACGTACGTAGCCCAATTTTTTGTTTCTCCACCCGTCTTTAATTCGTGGGGCTCCTAAAAAAATACGCGAGTGAGAAACATAAAAATAGTCACAGGAAATTGTTTACCTTTTTCAGGTACCAGGCAAGCCTCTTTTTCGAGCCAACTTTGTAGCCACCATGGGATTTGGGCATTTTCGAGTCTAAGGTACTCATAAACTGGTCAATGTAGGAGGGCAATGAGCTCTGAGGAATAGGAAGTAAAGTAACCGGATGCAAGGCTCCCTTGTCGTACAGCAGCCTACACATCTCCAGACATGCCGCCTTTTTCGCCATGGCCTTGGTCTCGTATAACTTGCTCTAACAAAGCAACAACCCCATAGACCATGAATATACGTCACGTACAAATTAGTAGAACATTCTACCTTGGTCTTTTCAACGACGGCACCGGGAGGAAGGCGTACAATAACTTCAAATTTAATTTTAGGAATATTTTCTTCTCTGACTTCCACCGGCTTCCACGTGCAGTAGGGGCTGATAACACTGAGCTTATCTCGGCATAGCAGTTGGCAATACCTATTTAATGAAAAACAATACGTTCCGAGAAATTAACTCAACGTCATGAATAAATTAGCAACTAGTTGCATGTCTGTGACATCTGAATTGAAATTCAACTGTAACTTAGATCATATCAGTGACTGATCAGTGCTTTTGTCCTACCTGTACACGGTTTTGATGGCAGAGCCGGCAGTGATTTGAGCCCCATCAGGAACAGGGCGAAAAGGGGGTAATATGTCGTCTTCACAATCGTCATTTTCTCCTTCTTCGTCTATGTCATACTCTTCTGTTATTTCTGCATTTTTGATTAAACCCTCACTCAATGCGCCACTAAATTGTTTAAATCCATTGAGCTTTGCATCTTCTTTATCCACATCGTCATTGCAGACAAGAGCATAAAACTTGGCATGTTGCTGTCGTGCTCGACCCATGGATTGGATAAAACTTGGGAATGATGTGATCGCGTCAAACCGGCAAATGAAATTGCAGCTTGGCACGTCCAAACCCTCCTCCAGTACATTTGTAGCGACTAATAGATTGAACTCTTTACGACGAAATCTAAGAAGCATACTTTAAATTAGTTGCTATGTTTGTAGTTTAACTGAAAAGAATAACGTACTTGTCCAATATTGTCAACTGCTTTTTCATTGCTGTTGTTTGGGCTCCACTCCCTTGCCCACCACCTTTATATCTGTTACCACTTCCCAGAACAAATGTACATTTTAGAAATCCAAAATCGTCTTCGCAATACTTTTGGAGATCCTTAAAAATGTCATTACACATTTAATGTCAATTGCTTTTCCAGAAAATATGCTGTCGTTTTAAACACTACGCACCAAAGGAGGTGTGATGAAGATGAATATGATTTGTGCTTACCTGAATATAAAAGCACACCATTTGTGCAACTATCCTTTCCTTGCAGAATATAATACCACAGAAGTCGTCCTTTTGTTGGCTGTAATAATGAAACAAGTTTGTAAGGCATTGCCAATTGTTTAAAGTTCAACTAGATAATTAAATTACCGAGCGTCAGAGAGTAGCTCTGCCAGGGCCTTCAACTTTGGGGAAATAAACATCTTTGCATAACAGCCTTCGTCGGCGTTCTTTGGGGAAGCGTAAAACATGTAGTATTGCAGGAGACGTTCCAATAAATCAAATTTAGATTTCAAGTAGTTTAAAACGAAGTCTTCTCCAGTTCGTGTATTTTTCGCTCTGCTGAGAGCCTTTGTTCTCAACTTGATTTTTAAATACTTCAAATACGTTAATTTGAACAATACTGCGTTGTACGCGCAGAAAGGTCCTGCGTTATTAAAAAAGACACCATTAAGTACTTCCGATTATATATGATACATTTGTCGAAATAATAACAGGACCTACCCAATTCTTTCAGTATTTTATCTATTTGTTCTACTTCTCTCAGCATCTTACTTTTTTCGTCTGGTCCGTTCAAAAATGGACGGTGACCATCTTCTCTTAGTCCCTTAAAAAAAGCAGTACTGTCTTCTAGTGTAAATGTCATCAATACATCCAGTCCATCACGAATTTCGCTCAATACGTTAGACAAGTCCAGAGATATATTTCCATCAGCCTCATCCACAATTCTCCATTCGGGAGGGGGGTCGTACCCTTTTATACTTGTATTGGCCTGGGTTGCACACCTGCAAGATTTCTTGATAAGTAAGGCGGTTTATTACGATAAAATAGCAAGTAATAGTAGACGCACCGAATGACTTCCTCGTAGTTATGATAGGTGATTGCCCTAGAACAAAACATGTTCTCCACATCTCTTATGTCCTCAGGAATCCTGTCTACACTGGAATTCCCTTGTATAATCGTGGCGGAAAGGCCAATCACACGCGGAAGTGACACGCCTACTACTTTCCCTGATTTCAGGTCTTTTCTGTAAAACTCCATAAGTCTGGCCATTGGATGGTTATTTGTTGCGTTATGACATTCGTCTAAAATTAAGAGTGCGAGGTCAGACAATGTGATGTGATTCCTTTCAATGGCTGATCGAAGAATTTCATCTGTCATTGAGAAGACCTAGTGAATGAATTCAAGATTAAAAAACATGAACTTCCATAAACGGAGTGTAATTTGTAATCTACTAACAGTATGCCTTTGAAGGGTGGCCTTCCACTGGCTACCATCCCAGTCTTCTGGTTGCTTGTCTCCAGTGATAATACACACGTCTTGCTTCTCAAAGTTCAGGTCCAAGTGATTTTTCAGGTAGCGCCCTTGCTGGTTCACCAAGGGAACAGTGGTTGCGACAAAAACAATTTTCTTTTTATCCCTAAAAATTACACATTAAGTGTCATTAAAAGCATTTAGAAGACACATCCTGCTCAACTTACGCGTCTGCTTGAGGTAGGAAGTGCTTGACAGCTTTAAAGGCAATGAAAGTCTTTCCGCATCCCGTTGGGAGACAAATGACAACGTTTGCCTCAATCGCCCTCTGATACAGGTACATCTAGACACAAGAAGATTACATTGATTAGCCTCTTTCTCGTGTGAACTAAATGGTTTCAGTACTTGGTATTCTCTCTGTTCATATTTTGTACGCATCTCCTCCCTCTTGGCCCTCAATGCTGCATCATCACCCTCACCTTCTGAAAACCAAATAAATGAATCAATAATATGTCAGGCCTGCCTGGGTCATCTCATCTCACAATTTTCTAAAAATGACTCACCTTCCTCCTCTTCATTTTCACGATGCTGCGGCGGCGGCGGCTGGAGGATGTCCCCAACCCCCTCATCCATGTCCATCATCATCATGATGTCACCTTTAATGGCCGGGGCGATGGAATGATTGACAGGTCACAAGTGCACTCTTCTTTAGTTGTGGCTTTTGCAGGTGAGAAATGGCAGTTGAAAACGAAATTCCTTCTTTTATACTCGCACCTTTGCAATCAATTAATTATTAACTCCCAAAAACGTTTCGCACCTCAGCAGCAATCAATCTCGGTGTGTGTGGCACATGTGGACACACTTGTAATAAACCTGTGCCGTTGAGAGATGTGGATTCCCTCCGCAGGATTCAAGGGGGAAATGAAACACGAGGAAAGGAGCCAATCGAGACTGATGATGATGATGCTCACACCCCTGCTGCTGCTGCTGCCTCCTCTCCTCTCCCCCGATCCGAGGCAAAGGAACTCTTTCTTCTTCAAAGCAAAGCAAACAAACCTCACACAACAACACAACACAACCTCTCGGGTTGATTGTCTGTCATTAAATAAAATCCTTTCAATTTGTGTCAGAAAAAGTATCTTCTTTTTTTTGATGAGGAATTGACTAAAATTTGGACCTGAAGGAAGGAACTGTTGGAAACACTTGTGCTCCTCGATCTGAGAGACTTCAACATGAGTCACTTGGACGCTAAAGGTATGAGATGATGTGGCTATGGTTATCTATCTGTCCGTAGTAGTGGGCAACGACCTCACGGTATTTATTTTTTGTAGATTCGGTGGTGAATATACTGGATGAAATATTGGAAGAAAATCTTGAGGATTTGGGTGGAGAGGATACGTCAGCGAAACAGGCAGCGGGTAAGGCTATCATTATTTATTACACTCCTTGATGATTAAGTGTTTACATAACGCACGAGGATGACCTATAGCTAAATATTTATTCATTGGATTTGTAGGAAGGAAGCGACCACAAAGAACTACTATCAAAATAGGTCCTAGTGGAGGGGTACGTCTACTAATCATAAATTCTTCGATATGTAGCTTCTGTAGCCTACTTTTGTTTACATTCATTCCGTGTGTTTACTTGGGTAGTCAAATAATGGAGGCCAGTCAAGCAGAAGGGTCACGAGGAACATGCCAAAACGAAATACTTCCCTTTCAGAGGATGCTGGAAATAAAAGGAACAATTTGGAGGTAGTTAAATCTTTAGGTATTGGTTTCCATTGAGCCTTCTCATTTGATGCTACAGATGGACATTGACTCTGACAAGATAGGCGAAGGTGACGTATTGAAAGGAAATGGTAAGATAATGCGTGCAAAATAGATCCTTGAGCTGTTGATTAATTTTGATTTGGTGGTTTCAGAAGCAAATGGAAATGGTGGTTCCACGCGCAGAGACGACTCTGGAGGTCCGTCATTTGACAGTGGCAATGAAACTATCACTGGCGAAGGTAATGGAAAAATTACCATTGCACTAATTTCTTGGCATTAAGCGCTTTTGCCAGATAGTGAATGAGGCTATAATAAAATGCTTCGTTGATTCTCCTTAGGAGCAAATCGGTCCGCACCAAACCTAGATACTTCCAAGGACAAGGAAGATCATTACGACACAGGAAGTGAAGTTAGTTCATCTGAAGATGAGGATCAAATTTCTAATCCTTCTTTGAGCTCAGCAAGCTTCAAAAGCGATAGTGGTAAGATTTTGAGCATTCTTTTATGACGACAAACATAAGTTTTGTGTGTAGATATTGACAGCTGCCCAGATGTTGGAAAAGCAGGCAATTCAGGTACATTAGTTTGTTTTGTTAATAAGTCTTCAGTTCATAACTTATGATAAAGACAAGTTGTTTTTTGTTAATAGGTGACGATGGAAGCCCTAAATTGCAGAAGAAAGGTAACTTTATTGAGTTGATATTGTCATATATTCAGAAGTTGGTTTACTAATCCCATGTTTTATTTCCTTAGATTATGCTGCCAAATTGAGCTACATATTGAAAGACGCACGGTTTTTCTTGATGAAAAGTAACAATAGTGAAAATGTGGATTTGTCGAAGGAAAAAGGTGTCTGGTCAACACTCCCTGCTAATGAAACGAAGATAAATCAAGCTTTTCAGGAAGCCAAGAATGTCATCCTGATTTATTCTATAAAAGAAAGTGGAAAATTTTCTGGATTTGCTCGACTTGCCACTGAGTCGCAACGAACTGGACAACAAATAAATTGGGTGTTGCCTGCTGGACTAAGTCAAAAAGCCCTAGGAGGCGTTTTCAAACTAGATTGGGTTTCAAAGTATGCGATACAATAGTATGCTGTTTTCTATTGCTCAATCAGTTTTTTTATAACAAAATTAAAATTATGGCAACAGGAGGGATCTATTGTTCAACAAAACTCAGCATCTTTACAACCCATGGAACGAGGGGAAACCGGTCAAAATAGGACGTGATGGCCAGGTAAATTGATAAAATAATGTCAATTCCATGGTTCTTGTTGTGAAAAGATTGATTGATGATCCTGACTCATGTTCTAGGAAATAGAACCACACGTTGCAACGGAATTGTGCAAGTTATTTCCAATGGATGGAGATGCCAAGTGGAATCAGATATTGAAAAACAGTAAAGAGTCGTCGAAACGTGTCGGACCCGTTAAAGTGACTGGTCCTATTGGCGGGTCTTCCGGAGTTCAGTTAGGATTGGGGGTTAAAGCAAGGACTGGATTTGGAATGAGAGATCGTAGAGATATAAGAGGAAGACCTACAGCAACATTTCATAACCCAAGACCCTTCGATTTTGGGAGGTATACAAGTGGACTATTATTTCGAAAAGTCATCAGTGAGAGTGATGATGGACTACGTGGACTTATACTTTCTTCTTTACTGATTCCCCACTTCAAACTTTTCGAACTCACTACGAATTCATATCTGTGAAATAGTGAACTTTCCTGTTTTGGCAGATTCATCTGCTGCAATTGCACAAGATGAGAAAACGCAACCTAGTTGCACCGACGAATACTTCGAGGATGGCCGTTGGGATTGTGGTTTTGTAGTTTGAGACCAGGGTCTTCTCGATTGCTTAAAAGTGTTTGGTGTTTCATCTTTGCTGAAAGCATTGTTAGTGATGTGTTCTTTTCCTCAGGACTTATTGGACTTACATAAGAGGCTAAAAAGGTTGCATAATATGAACTTTACTAAGCTAAATTGGTCTCCCAGGATTTAAACTAGTGGCGCAATTAATGTGGCATAAGTGCTTCGAATGAAGTACCGTCGCCTTGGTGTTCTATACTAGGTTAGTGGTTTTACTTATTTCTCGGTCAGTGCGGAAGGCAAGGATCTCTGTATTTAAAAAAATATCTTTGTGGTCAGTATTAACTCAATTTAATATCTTACGGTCGGTAAGTGGGTGACACTATTTCTAAACAACTCGGGTCAACATATAAAGTGGAAAGTATATGGTAACGTGAAACTTGTTGCATAAAAAATTAAATGTACCATTTCATGCAGGGTTGCCACTACTAGAAGACGTTACCCGATGGAAGAAGAATATCAAATGCGCCCCAAACGACCACGAGGTAAGTAGTGATTCATATATTGTTTGTTTTATCAAAATCAGTTAAAGACACTGTAAATTTTAGGAGCATACGATTACTACAAACCAGTATTGAGCTCACCTTATTCGCCAATGCGAGAAAGAGATGCGGAACTTCCATCAAATCGATATACCCGAGATAGAAGTTACCAGGTATGATCGTAACAATGAAATGTTTTCTACCACTACATATAAGATTTCCTCTGCTTTCTTTCAGGGATCATCCCAAGCTTATTCAGACTACACTGTTCGGGATTACCATCATCGCCCACCACCAATGGCTCCATTGCCATATCCACCACCGGTGAGCAAAAGAAATGAAAATAAGTCTGAGTTCGTTTAATTACCCAAACTATGTTTTTCCATGGTAAACTATAGCCTCCTTTCGATTCTCTGCCGCCGCCTCCAAGATACTACGATGGTCCTCCTTTGCCCGACTTCCCACCTTCCTCTTCAAGGTCAACCAACCGAACACCAATGCCAAGTCCAGTAAGCGTGTTTGTATTCTCAGCTATCATGGCACGAGTCATTTGTATGTATTGTTTCGCAGTATGAGAAATCAGTATCAGAGTTCCTTCGACGTACCAGTGACAGTCGTCGAGAACATGAACGGGATAGGGATCGAGAACGGGACCTTCGCGAGCGTGAAAGAAAGTACCGAGAAAGAAGATAAGGGACGCGACCTTGCAATTAGCACCTTATTTATTTTCAGTACATTGTACATACAGTGCATAATCTATAGATACCATTGACAGATTTAATTGCAACTTGGCTTAGAATCTCATAATTCCCATTTGTTTTGTTTTGTTTTGTCACTTGTTAGATAGTCATTGTTGATTTTCAATTATATTATTATATACTATTAACTATAATTATCTGGCTACGTCATATGTGCCAGTTGTTTTAAATAAATTATGCCCCACGAGACGAGCGTAACATAAATGTGAACATTGTTGTGGTCTAAGGTCATATTAGCATGCACATGAGACATAAGTGGATGTAGGGAGCTAGTTGGCTTTTCTTCCAAACCCACGCAGAGTGGATGGTAAGTGGTTGCACGGAATGTTGATTGGAACATGGTGCAAAACGCTTCGAGGGACATCATGATGCAGCAATAGCTCTACTTCCGGTTCCTTTATGTTCGTCGTCTTAACGTTTACATCATCCTTCCTGTGGAAAAGGTCAAAAGAGAAATTGATGTTTCTTCTGGTTATGTCTATGTCAATTGTCTAACATTCTGGGGTGAGATGAAAGCTGCCTGAGTGTCCCAGCTTTGTCTGCCATCCATTGGGTGTGGTGGTCGTAGTGGCTCGAGAGAATCCAATCCAAAGAGTCTGTTGGCTGCGTCCATTTTTTGCGAGTCTTCATAAGCGAACTGCAAGTATTTGTCTCAGCTAGCCTGATGGCAGGGTGTGGCTCGGGACCCTTTTTCATACTTTCAAAGCGAAGTAGGTAATTTTAGAGGCTTGTGAATTTGCCACCACAGTGGAAAAGCACTTTTACCCATAACAAGATTTTCTCGGAACTTTCTTTCATATGCAACGCTTTTCTTCGATCAAACAAGGGAAAAAGCGTAACAGGTATTTCGGTTCGGCGCAAGACATTTTGGCCCGGTCGATAGAACCTTGTGCACCGAACAATGTGTCGTACTACTCATAAGGATATATAGTGCAGTGGTATCACTTGTCTTGACCATATGCCATTTAAATAAGTGCTATGCAGTTGCATACAAGTTTAAGCGAAAGGCAGAATTACTTTTAGACTGCGGGTGATGATAACGTATCACACCAAAACCGCAGTTTGTAGAACCCAGGTTGACTGTGGGAAACCTTCAAGCGACATAATGTAGCTTCTAAAAGTATCCAATTTAAGACCTAACCAAACCAAGTCAAACATTTTCGTATCAAACGACATCTCAAACTTAATTTGCAGATTTTTGTGCACAGAGCCATGAATTTTTTCCTATTTGTCTTATCTACAAAACTATGCGTCGCATTTTGCCTCGTGGATGCTAATCGGAGTCGTAGTAGAAAATTAGAGGCGTGTTCTCCGGTAAGTTTATTCGCTACAGAATCTAATAAATCCTGAATAATAATGTCATTTTTTAGTACGATTATCGATTCGAGTTTACTGATTGTGATGTTGACGGGGGACGTTGGAGAGTGGCAGTGCCAACAAATAGCGAGTGCGAAGACACCATTCCTGCAATTCCTCCAAAAAGATTAGCAGAATGCTGTAAGTTCAGTCGTGATTATTCCAATTTGAAATAAGATCATTAGTGTCTAAATTAACTCGCATTTATTATAGTCATTTCCTGTGAAGCTGGTCAGTTTCTCAACTTCACATTATTACATTGTGAAAAATGTGGAGCAGGGACGTACAGCACGGGCGGAGGAGTCGTGTTCCAAACCTGGGACCCACTTCCTTCGGGATTCAAGGCCGAGGTGGAAAAGTTCAGAAGTGCTTTTACATCCTTAGGAAGACAGTATTCTAACGTAAACTGTAGTAGGTAAGGTCTTCCCCTTTATCCATTAAAAAAGATGATGTACCAAAAACAAAATTACCTGTAGTTGGGGGTGGAAGACTCGTAAGGACATGATATTGAGCCAAGGGGGTAAGTTGAGACAGCGTTGTTTTTTCTTTCTTTTGGTTTAATTTGTCATAAATCATGTTGTCAAATATGGTACAGGTCCTTGTGTTGCCAGCTTGATTTACACGGCACAACTAGTGAAACCTGGAAAGTTGAGGTTCACCTATCAGTACTCAGATGACAATTTAATATTCCAATTTCAGGTGCGAGTGTGTTTTTGGTTTTCTTTCATGGTCTGCTTCTAGTCATATTGTACTACCTATGTATCAACAGGCCAACAGTGATCAATGCGCATCTTTGCAAGAAGCAGAGGGAAGTCGTTGGCCACAAGTGACCGGTGATGGGATTTGGAGAACTGAAGAAATTCCACTAAGAACTGGTCTCAACATCTTTGAGTGGAAAACAATGTCAATCGACGGTTCTCGCAGGCCTAAGCCACTTTTGATAAAGCGGATTGAAATTGAAGGTAAAACCCCGTGTAACCTCTACATAAATCCTGTGACAATTGATAAATTTCAGGGGTGGGGTACACGAGTTCCTGTAACCCATGTCCAGGTATGCTCCATTTCTAATTTTTAACCCTGACAAAGTCTAAAACTACTTGTTCATTTCGCATAGGCGGAACCTACAACAATGACACAGCTTCAAGCACGTGCTCACTGTGCCCCAGAGACACTTACTCTCCCACGGAGTCTAGAAAGTGCATTCCTTGTGACACTTCACGGTATTACTCTGACCCAGGATCGGATAAGTGCAAATTAAAGACTTCTTGCTCCGAGTTAGACTATTACCAAGTGTATGAACCGTGCTTTAACGAAAAGGTTAGTTTAGCAATTATATAAAGGATGTTGACAGTCTCATGGTTTATTGGGTTTCTGACAGACGCGAGTGTCTTACAAATGGGTGGAACCTAAAATTTGTTTGGAGGAGGATGGAGCTGAAAACTTGCCTCCCCCTGGGGAATTTGAGTCATGTCCCCCATGCAATGTTGGGATGGAGTATCGCAATGGAACCTGCGAAGTCTGCAGAAGTGACGAATTTTCTGATGGAAGAATGGCTTGTATAAAATGTCCCCCAGATTCCCAACCATCTCGTGGACATTACTTCACACAGTGGTACTTCTGGCCAGCGAATGTCAACACTACTTGCATTACCCCCGAAGGTAATTTATCTTACAATGCATAAATAACGGCAATAACCCATTAACAATTTTTTGTAGACACTGGCTGTACAAAAGCTCCTCCATGGGAACTCCATGGTGATTATGTGGAGTCTGGAAAAGGGCACAAGGAATGGGTGTATCTGGTCATGACAATGAGCGTCGCTGGGTTTAATGGATTTGGGAAAAGCCTGAATGGTGAACTGCATGAAGTTGGCCGGGTCACTTTCACCTTTGAAATGGCATGTACTTTTGACTGTGAGCTGTTGTTCATGCAGGTTTGAATCCAAAAAGTGATGTCAGATTATAATTAGAATGGAGTAACGTAAGGTTAATTAACGTTTCAGGGAACAAATAGGAAAAACGCTACGATTATTGAGCGTTGGATTGGCAGTCATGCGAAGACGGAATTCTCACAACCCATCTATCGAAACAATGCCCACGACTTTAGTTGGTAATTATAAAAGTGATACAAAAGTTGTGGAACGGTAGATATAGTATGTTATCTGCGTTACTACAGGGCATTTCAGATAGTTCCTTGGGACACAACCGTAGAAGAACAAGATGAGATTGTCGCAGCCAACAAGAATAACTACCAGCATGCTAAAAAGCAGG
Source organism: Isotomiella minor (assembly GCA_034696445.1). NCBI lineage: Eukaryota > Metazoa > Arthropoda > Collembola > Entomobryomorpha > Isotomidae > Isotomiella > Isotomiella minor. The sequence continues at coordinate 13,179 of JAQIWU010000118.1, forward strand.
AAAATTATGTTAGACTATATCAAATCACCGTGACAAACACAATTGATGGCGGAGCAACAACTTGCAATCCTTGCAACTCCATGTCGTCAGACTTGTGCAATCCATGTCAACCTCAACTCTTGACCACCAGTAGTTTGGAGGGGTACAATGAGACTCGATCTTACGAATATGTTTGAGGACAAATATTTGTGTTTCCATTAGATTCTCCATTTCTCGGGATGCTGATGGTGCCTATGACAAAAAGCTTACAGGCCCCCAATGCCGCCCCTGCCCTCCAGGCAGCATACGAGTTGATCCTCTGTCATCGGATCCCAACAATTGTCGCCCGTGTGGGCCAGGACTTATTACCAAGGATGGCTTTGAATGCACAACAGACTGCACTGTTCAGAAGGGGCATCTGGCGTATGACTTGCGACCACTCAAAGGGTATGGACAACGGAGTAATTTTTATATGTGAACGCGTTCTAATGACGTATGGCAAAACTTCGCAGCTTTTACACGGTGAAGGGAAACAGCCTATTCACTCCCAGCGGAACTCAATATTTCCATATGTACAACATTAGTTTCTGCATGGAGACCTACGCCATTTGCGAAGTAAGTAGTAGAGGACACAATTTTAAGTTATTCCTTTTCTTGACACTTTTCTCTTTTAGAAAAATGTGTCGTTGCAACATGGAGCTGAGAATCTGTCATGGCTGGAGGCGCTCATCTGCCAAAGCACCATATTCCCTCCAACATTGTCCAGGGCAGTAGTAGATACAAACTATGGGGTCGACAGCTATTCTGATGTAGCACTGAAACCGTTGGCCACACATGTGACGTCTTTGGGCGACCATTTAGTGGGCATAAGCTCTAATCCTACCATTCTAGCAATTCCAGCAGTAAAGGACACATTAGATCAAGTCCACCATCCTCATCAATTTCATTTTTTCTACTACATCCCAGAGTACTTGAACAAACTGATAATCCAATCAATTCAGCAATAAGCTTGCTTAAAAACACTGTATCCATCTTTGCAGAAGAACAATTGCTTGCGAAAACGGCCGAAGTACAACCATTACGTTTCGCTGCAAGCTACCATCGACTTCCTGGTCAATGTTCACCAACAACGGTTCCAGTGCTTTGGAGCGAGAAGGTCCAAAACCGATTGAAGGTTGCTTTGATGGCACTTGCGATGGATGCAACTTTCATTTTATTTGGGAGACTCCATTCGCTTGCCACTTGTGTTCTGAGAAAGAGCTTACGTATGCACTCAATCCTTGGCCACCGTAATTTGGTACTTACACACATTTTATGGTTTTTGCAGTATTGTAAAAGGTGAATGTAAGAATGGAATGCAAGACCTTCATTATTTGCCATCTCTGAAGAACCAATGTCTTTTAAAAATCAACTCATCGTGGCCAAAGTGGCAAAAGTGCCAGACACATCTCCCCTTTATTTGGGAGGTATAGTGCAAGAACAAAGTATTCCAATAGTGTCTTCAACTTTTTTTGGTCTACAGCTCGGAATACAGATTGCCGGAGGTTTGGCTGTACTACTCACGTTGATCCTCATATGCTTTTGGAGGCGACATCGCAAACTGGAGTACAAATACATGAAACTTCAGCTTGTGGCGTCCAGCACTTCGAGAACTGAAATGCAAGATGGAAAAGAAGTCCAGCTTTCAGAGAGAGACATGATGCCTGTGGCGGAGAGCTGTGCGTTGGACAACGATGACGACGAGGAAGAGGATATTTATGGTAAAAACAAAATTTGCATTTGAAACATGGTAATGTCTAATGTCATTAAATATGCTCACAAATGCCATTTAGACCGCGAGCAACCTTCAGCAAGTACACACGGATTTTCTCATCATGAAGTGAGCTATCGAACGGAGGGTGCCATACGCAATTTCGTTTCAAGGATTGCAATTTTTGACAGATTTAAAGATTTAAACTATAAGGTTTGTATTATCGTAATAATTTGCTTCGAATTTGACACAATACTCATGTCTTATACGTTTCAGAGAGAAGCGGGGTCCAGTTTGGAAATTATGAACCTAACTGACAAAGAAGCTTGTTCTTAGCGCTTAAGAAAGTCATAATAGATATTATCGTATTAAACTGATGAACATCTATTTTGGAGCATTTTAATCATCATGTGACAGTCATATTGTGATGTTTACATGTTACCTGTTCTTTTGTAAAAAAAACTAATCAAGAGACGCAGTAAAAATGGTGCCGTATTGGCCAAGTATTAGAAAATAAACAAGTTCAACCATGCGTACCAGGGTCAGTGAAGTTTTTCTAGATCCGGAGCCCATAGTTTAAATGTTCTATCAAATGAGGAACTTGCAATGTACTGTGAGTCTGGAGAAATATCGGCGCACATAACTCTTCCATCGTGTCCACTTAAAGTTTTCAATGGCTGCCATGTAGCTGCTAGCCATAACTGCAAAACAAACCATCATAGGTAGTTTTGACATCAAATGAAAATTATCCGTGCTTATTATATTCTTACCTTCACAGTCTTGTCATATGACGACGTCACTATAAAATTAGCATCTCCCGGTTGAAACTTGCATGAGGAAACCAAACTTGTGTGTGCTGGAATTGTGTATGTGGTTAACCTTTGTCGAATATCCCATATCCTAACCGAATGATCCTCGCTCGCTGTAACAACGTGGTACCTATTTGAATATATCAATTTACTGCCTATTAATACTGGAACAAATATAAACAATGTACCCATTTGAAGAGAAGTCAATACCAAAAATTGACTTTAGATGGCCATCCATCAACATTACACACCTTCCCGTTCTCAAGTCCCAGAGTCTGCCGAAAGCGTCCAATCCACTGAAAGATAACAAATGTATATTGTAGCACTGAAACTATATTTAGATCACCTAAAATTAAAATTATGTACCCTGTGACAGCAAGTGAACCATCTGGGTGAAATGCAATACAATGAACCGCTTTACTATGTCCTTCCTGGTGCAATACTTCTTCCTCCTGTTCAAGGTCCCACAAGCGCCAAGAAGAATCGTAACAACATGTACCGAGAAATCTACCCGAAGGATGATATGCTAGTCTTGACACCCGATTGTTGTGTCCTGGTACATCTGCTTTAGGTTCATCACTGCAAAAGAAAGATTATGCTCATTATAATGTCCTTTTATGGTTTACTTCAGCGCTTTACCTAACGAGATCCCACAACTTCACCGATCCATCGGCTCCAGAGGATGCTAAGCAGCATGCTTCATCCTCCATTTTAGATGTTGTAGCAAACGGATGAAAAGCCACACAGCCTACGTTGTTCTGGTGACCTTTGAGAGTTCTTATTGGGGTACAGTCGGGTACGCTCCATAACTTGATTAGACTACTCCTGCAATAAGCAATCGTCGAAGTTAAACACAATGGAGTCCTCCCACAACAGTAGATAAGTACTTAAAATTAAGCTTACCAAGATGCAGTAGCCAACATTTGTGAGTTTGGACTAAATTGGATAAAGGAAACAGGTCGATTATCTCCAACTTGGCTGCATTGATTGGTAAGGTATTGTAATTTTTTCTGTAGCCCCTGTCTTGTAGCTACTTTAATTTTCTCTGGTAAATTTCTTCGTTGTCTAGCGTCCTCTAATCTCGCTTTGGCACGGGGGACTGAATACTCTAAAAACAATGAAAAAACCTGGAGTCAACAACAGGCAGCAAACAAAAAAGCGGCTACGCTTACCTGCAATCCATTCTCTGGCAATCTTCAGACTTTCTGGCCCTTCGTGATACCAAGTGACCCCCTGATACTTGTCTTGTGTCTTTTCAGGCGTCTCAAATATGTCTTTTCTCAAAACATCACGGCCAAGCCTGTGTGCAAAATAAAAATAAAGTAAGACACTGGTATCCCCAATGTTTAAATCATAGTCCATTTTTACCTGGACAGCAGCTCTTTGAGCCGTTGCCTTCTGTCCGCAGGTCCTTCGCCAAAGTAACAAATGGGTTCACCCAAAGTCCTTAAATCCTTCTTAACCTCTGCATCGTCAGTACTTACATTCATCAACCGAACACGCTTCCTCCTCTCCAACTCGTCCAGCGTGGCCTGTCTCTCTTTGTCCATGTGGTCCTCGATGGACATGTACTCTAATATTATAAAAACCCGTCAGTCACACCCGCATAAAAAATCTAAAAAGAAAGAGGTTGAAGTCTTGACCTGTGGAAATGTTGATGTTTCCAGACCGAACGGCCGAAGCAATGGCATTTTTCTCATCGAAATCCATTTCGACTTTTTTCTTTGCGTAGATAAGCTCAGATATCAAATCTTCGTCAAGGGTATTTGTCCGTCACAACCCAGCTTTCGGTCTCTCTTCCCACAAGCAACAGTTTAATTTACTGTGGTCAATCAAAATTTATTTTATTTTTATGAAAATCGGCAACAGCACTTGTCGGCTCGACGTCCAAAAGCGAAAAGGTTTTTTTTCGTCTTCCCTCTCTCGTGGTTGCGAAGAGAGTCTCACTTTGGCTGGCTGCTTCTTCCGCAAGTTTCTCACCGGTCAGGCGGCAGAGAATCGAATTTCAGTTTTCCAAAGATTTTGATTTGACAGAACAGAAAAACCATCACCTGCTCCTCCAATTTCCAACGTCTTGAAATTGAGATAGTTCTTTATTTTTATTGTGACCAGAGGAGGAAAGGGACCTCTGGGCTGCTGAGGTAAAAGAGGTAATTGTCTTTCATCCTCAAGTCTGTCTACATCATTTGGACACGATGGTGGACTTTTGGTCGATGATTCTCCTGACCTTCTTCTTCGTGTCCTTGCTTCTTTTATGGATGTGGAGACGAAGGATGAAGAAGGAAGGATGGAAAAAAGGGTCACCATGTCCCACCCTCATCGTTCTTGGCTCAGGTACTTTAAATGTTTCCTTACGTCAGCTGTGACCGGGTCAGCCTCAATGAGTGGTTTTTGGTTTGTGTGTTGTTAGGGGGACATACGACGGAGATGTTGACGGTTGTTAAAAGTATGGACAGGGGGATGTACTCTCCTCGGATCTATGTCATGGCCAAGTCGGATGCCTTGAGTAGGAAGAAGGTAGAGGAAGTGGAGGGGGCGCGGGGGGATTTTGTCATAGAGGCACTCTACAGGATACGAGAGGTGGGTCAGAGCTGGACCTCCACCTTCTTGCACTCTGCCCCTATCGCCTGCTTGCAGTCTGAAGCAGTGGTTCGTCGCCATGCACCTGCACTGGTATGGAGATAAGACACTTTTTACATACTTTTGACTTTGGCGAACCTCATATAAATACGGATTTCCTCTAATTTAGATACTGTGCAACGGTCCAGGGATCTGCGTCCCTGTTTGCTTATTTGGAAGACTTTATAAAGTAAGCAGCTTGTTTAATTGCACTACTTTATGGAGACTGATGTGATACAACTTCTTCTTTAGGTCCTGTTCGGACTGACCTGCTCTTTGGTTTATGTCGAGAGCATATGCAGAGTCAAGAAGCTTTCATTGACAGGAAAGATATTGAGGACATTTGCAGACCATTTCTTTGTCCAATGGCCAGAGTTACAAAGAGAAGGGGACATGTACCTTGGACGCATCAGTTAGAAAAGGAAAGAAATGCCAGAGATTCTATTTCGAACAATCCATTCCATCAGCCATCTCCCCATTACCACCACAACCATATCAAGTATTGTTGCCAAGACGAACTCAATTCAATAAACGGAACCACATCGTCGAGAAGAGAATGAAATTTAATTGTTGGTTTCTAATTATTAATTACCATTGTTGCAACTTGTTTCTGTGTGTATGTTTGTGCGAGGCGAGTTGAGACTGTGGAAACACCTTTTCTCATTCAATGCAATGCTGTTGTGCCTGCTGCCTGCAAGAGTGCGGACGGAATTGGGCAACACAAAGCGTATGTTGAAAGAAACCCAAACATTGAACGGCTGCACAAGCACAATGCAATGGCCCAATGGCCTTGCGATAAGTGGCTCGTTAAAACTTTTGTGGAGAGACTGTCAAATTAATTATTTAATTTAGCAAAATCCTTTTAACTTTTAACATTCTTTTATTTTTGAAATTTTAACAAGAAATAGCTTTTAAGTGACAGAAGAAACGTAATTTTATACAACGGAGGGGATAGTCGGTTTTTTGTTTTATTGAACTTGTGATAATAATAATTAATAATTTTTATAGCGGTGATTTTAGTGTGCAATATCAACATTAAAGTATAACTTTTTAGTACAATTTTATGACTCGGACCGAAAATGGCACATTATTTTAATTTACCTTGTGATTTTTTAAACTATTGTGAACTCGGGTTGAAATCTCAACAACTTTTGACCCTGGAACTGCCGTCAGGACTTTTTTTATATTGACGAGAAGATAAATACTTTCTGTGACGTGTGGTACTTTGGATACGTGACCTACCTTACAACATATATGCTCAAACTGGAGATTTCATTAGCTTGTCCTTCGTCTGCTGGTCACTTTGGATTTTTGATGACGATTGTTGGAGAAGTGGTTTGTATCCAATAAAGGTAAGATGATTTGAGTCTCTTTAGGTCATTAGGTGTCAGGCAGGCCTCCTTTTTGTCAAGTTCATACGTGCCTTTCCTGTCTCTGCTCCTTATCTTTATAATCATTGATAACCCCTACGGCACCATGGATCTAGGTTCACTCACTAACTATTAACACAGTTTATATGATGATCATTGCGTCTGCAAATTAAGGTTCACTTCACACGATAAAAGTTGAAAGCATAGTAACGGCTTCCTGCAGGGGTCTTTGCAAAACTTCATGGATTATTGGAAGTTAAGTCGAAGAGAGATAATTTTCTAGATTTAACTGAACTGCCCCGATGGTATTGGTATTGAAACCTCCTTCCAGTCCCAAGATTATAATTTTTGAGGTCGAAGTATGGCTGGTTGAATTTGACGAACGAGGGGTCCCATGGTTGCTTTCATTTTCTTGTCATATTTCTCGTCTTCTTGAGGAATGGAAGGGGGTGAAGGAAGCTCTCTGGACAAAATTATTTTTCAAAGTAGAGGTAATTTGCAGGATATGAAATGAATGAAGGTGCTTCCATTAGGAAATGGTGAAAGTGTTCAAGTTAGATAGAGGTTGGAGTTGTTGGTGAGCACTGCTATACAGACGCCTTTGTTCACAAGCCATGGGAAATTTTTGATGGACGCTGATATCCCAATTTTTCTCGTCGTGGATTCTTTTGCACTTTAGTTTTGTAGTTTTCCTCAATTTTGCACCTCTGCCAATTGACTGAGACTGTAATGCTATCCTGTTCCTTGTGCACAGCATCCATTCCAGGAGATTCTCTGCTAAAGAACTTTTATCTTGGTTGGAAATCAGTTCTCTCCTTCCTTTCCTTTGGCTTTAATACATGGATTGAATTGAATTGAATATTATGCTAATTTCTCTCCGTCTTACTCCGTGTCGGTGTTTCTGCTGCCCCACTTCTTCTTCCACCTATTCATAAATTATAAACAATTGACGAACGAGTCTCATGTTGTGGCATAAAGTGTTTGAATTTGTACCTATCCGTACTGTCCTCCTCATCAATTCTGAGTTAAGCCGGACAAGACGTGGTGGTCGTCATTCATGCTGGCCTTCCTTCTTTGGCTCGAACAGTAATAATAATTGGTGACACTGCTGTCAAACTATATCCTGATCATATGGCGACGGTGGAAGACTAAACAGCACGACACGACCTCATCTCACGCTTTTGGCCTTCCTTCACCGACCTTATAAAATTCAGTCCACTAACACTTGGGGGTGTGACACTTGTATGTTTTGAGGAGGCTCTAAAATAACAACAAGTGGAGTGCAACAAAAAACAACAAAGCACCTGCCTCTGAGAAAAAATGATAAGCAAACAAATTTTGATAAGCAAATGGAGTGTAACTTTCCGGTGTTAAACTTGAGAAAGACTAATTACTTTTGAGACCAATTGTGTCAACTTTTTTCACGACACCGACACTCAAGACAATTTTAAGAAACTACCAAGAGCCACCGCGAGGGCGAGAGGAGACGGACTTATTTTTGATTGTGTTGATGCCGGTCTCTCCGGCTGTACCCACGTGGGAATGAAATTGTGATGAGAACTATATGACCAATGACTGACTAAAACTTTATAAAGAATCCATTTTCCATGAATCAATGACACTAGGATAATCATTAAAAAAGTTGTCCAAGGAAGAAAGAAAGGGGGGAAATTGAATGATTTTTGTTGCCATGGATCCCATACATTTCTTGGATTTCAGTTTTGAGAGATATGAGGTGGTGTATGGTAAATGTTCACATGTCATTTATTTTGTTGTGATTTTGTCCAAATTAGAAATTCTCCCTCTCGTGAGGGAGAGAATCCAAAATTTTAAAATGTCTGATAGTTCTGTAAATATTTCTGTAAGCTATACTATTGAGAGTCTTGATCTTGACCCTGAGAGGAGGGGTGGCTTGCAGCCATCTTTTTTTCAACACAGTTTTCACACACTCAGTTTCGTCGACATTGCTGGAAAAATGCTCACTACTCGAAAGTGTCAGATAACCACACTTTCTGAATTGATTTTAGATATGCTGGACAAACGGAGTTTCTTTGCCAAGACGGTGGAGCATCTCTCCAGGTGCCTCGCTGCCATCAAACCTACCCCTTGGGAAAAGGTACGTCGGCATCTCTTGTGCTTGAGTAAAGACATAATGTGGATGTTTTTACAGGTCCAGAGGCTGTTTGACCTTTGCCCACAGCAAGGTCCAAATGGCATATTTCGTCTGGACGATAGAGCTCAACATGCCGTCGTGGCGCTCGGAATTTACTTTCTCGAGTCTGGAGTTCAACACAAGGACAAAATCTTACCCTACCTAATACTCTTGTTCAGATCCTTGACCAAGTCACAATGGGTTTTCCAGGGGAACTCAAATGAACGTAAGGCATCCCTGAAGTTTGAATTATGCCAAATATATGTGTACCTCTTCTTTAGGCATGCCAATGACGGAAAAACTGTCCTTTATTCTCACAACACTTCTCTGTGACGTTGCGGTATTATTAGAAGACGCTGACCGGGAAGAAATAGTTTCCGTGCAGTTGGAAGTATTTCAGAGCGTTTCAGAGATTATTGCAGAAGCTTCGTCGCAACCTCATGTCGAGCAGCATAAGAAAGGTAGTCAGTTTACTGTTTACCTTAGCACATTCCAATTACATTGTTCATAACACGACAAAATTTGCCAACAGAGTCGGTTGTGGATGTCACTTTGCCAATTCTTCTTGGTATTGGAAGAGCATTTGGGCGCTATGTGGAAACTGACTCCGGAAACCCGTCACTGTTTTCGTTAATATTTCCAAAACCATCGCCGCCATTGCTGGAGCAGGACTTCAAAAGAAAACAGCATATGAAATCAATTCCTAATTTTCGATCAGTCATTCCTCGTTCACTATCTTCCTCCTTTGGAGTTCCTGTTATACCTGAGTATGATCCGGAAGATCCAGCAAAGTAAGCAAATCAACATTTTGTGCATAGATACAGTACTGACTTTACCTTGAAACAAACCAATTTTGTTTTTAGGTTTGCAATACTGCACATGAACAATAAATCCATGGTTGATTACTCCACCATATTCTTTCGTAAAGCCGGCTCCTCCTACGCCTCGTATAAAGGGGAGAGCCAGCTTGTCAAATATACTGTAATGCAGTTGCAGGTAAGTTCCTGAATAAACAACAAAATGGAACCCATTTCTAACTTGAAACGACTTTGGTGGTAGAACATCTTGTATTCCGCAAAGAATCTATTAAGCCAAAATGTATTAAATACTCTGGACGTGTGGACCTCTGAAGTTCGCACTTTTCAAGGAGGAACCGGACATTATTACAAGTACTTTACAATACTCCATAAACTTGAATTCGTTTAAACATACATAAAAATTTTTGTAATTTGTCAGGAGCGTCAGTGAAATTTTAAACCTCGTTTTGGTCTCCCTGCTCAAGGAGTGTCTCTACAGGCACGAAGAGCTCCCCGTCCCCTTTACCAAAGAAGTTCAAGAATTTGTAAAAGGATTGTTCCTCTCAGGACAAACAGAATTAATGCAGTATTCCAAAAAGTCAACCGACGTAGTGGTAATTATTAAATTGCATTTCCTTTTGATGATATTTGACAAAGCGTTTTATCACAGCAAAATGGAGAGCAACCTGACAACTCAAAAAGATATGGCAAATTCAGGATGAACGTACAAACCAATGCCAACTGTGTAGAACTTTTGGTTTGGGCAATTGGGGATGAAACAGGTAATATAATTTTACAAAAATTGAATCTAGAATGTATACAAAACTTATTATTTTAGTTGCAATCGAACATTCTTTTATTGGAGACATTTTAATTGCTCTCAGCGACGACTTATTGCAAAAAAGGGTCATCACAAGAAGCACAAGTAAAAATGTTCTGAGTGGTTGTAAACTGACCTTTTTGACAATGTTAGTTTAACAACAGTAACAACTTGTGGTCTTGTGTTGTAATATAATAATAATGAAGGACTCACCAGTTTGTCGATCGTACATGACATTGTACTGTTATTTATTAGTATAGTCATTCTAACTCGCATTTTCGGCAAATTGAGCTGCATAACACTTGCAAAGGCAATATTTAATATTTTTGTGTCGCATGCTACAGGAGCTGATAGTCTATGCAGCCGACTGAACGAGAAAATCAACGACTATCATGCAAACAAGTTGGCGTTGGCTCATATGCCGCTGTTGGTGGTGTGTCTTCAGGTATGTTGGATTATTTTTCGGCCGGCGCTGACACAACTAATGTGAAACCCATGTTTAACATTGTTTCAGGGACTTGGCGATTTGGCTATCAAGTTTCCTGCTATAGCCTCTTCAAGTATTCAGTACCTGAAAGAGTTTTTAATCAACCCTTCACCAATACTTTCGCGTTTGTACGACCGGGATGCAGCGAAGACGTCGAGTAAGTAGGGTACCACATGTCACCAATAGTTGTATTGTGGCAATTGCAATTATTCGTAGAACTATCCAATGGATTGAAAAAGGAAGACACCGCCATGGACGCCTTTCAGCGGCTTCGTGATGTGGCTATTAAAAACCTGTGCAACTCATTAAAGGCAGGATTATCTATGGACCCCAATTCCGTACAAGCCTTTCTTGCATCTGTTTCAAATCGTGTATTTATGGCAGAGAAAGAGTATGTCTTACCTTATCATTAGCTCTGTAAGATTTTAAAAAGTAACCATAACTAATTCCAGGATGGGTGGGAATATGGAGGACACGACAAACGGAAATTCCTTATTGGTGCTAACCAACGCTATTGTTATGCTTGGTCATGTGGCCATTGAACTCAGGGAAACGCATAAGACGACAGAATCAGTCTTGCACTTTTTACAACAGCGAGTTGGAAAGATGCCTCCGGTGCTTGACATTTTAATCGTTGATCAACTAGCCTGCATTGTAATCGCCAAGTGCGAGGTAGGTATAGTAATGATATGCCTTAATGAGTGATTAATTAACGTTGTTTTTCAGACCCATGTGTACGAGGAGGTGATGAAAATGTTCACCATGTTCACAATTGAAGCAAGCTCTTCTGCATACTCACAAGTGTTGGATGAAAGGAAGTACCGTCACATCAGCGGCGCTGTGATGAATGCCTTGGCAAATGTGGCTTTAAATTTGGAGGGAGAGGCTCGAATGAACGATTTGCTCATCAGGTTACTCGAACTGTTTGTTCAATTAGGATTAGAAGGTAAACGAGCTGCAGAAAAGTCTCCTGCAACTATAAAGGTTCGTATGCAATCAGAGGTCAGTGGCAGAAAATCTTATCCTCTCAATCTTTGAAACAATAGGCGTCAGCCTCAGCTGGAAATCTGGGCACGCTGATACCTGTTATTGCGCTGCTGATGCGGAGAATGCCCCCAATCATAGAAGTGAAGCCAAGATTACACAAGCTGTTTCGAGATTTTTGGTTGTACTGTATTATCATGGGGTTTGTCACCCCAGTGGAGCAGACGGGTTTATGGCCCCCGGAATGGTACGAGGGCGTTAAGGACATCGCGTTCAAGAGCCCTCTTCTTGTTTGCAAAACAAGCCTTCGCTCGGAACTACGAGAGCTGCAATACACATCTGCCCTTCGATCCGACGCCGTTTCTAACGTAAATTCTGTATTCAAATCAGTTTTAGTTAAGTTGAACCGACTCATGTCGTCGGCGTACTTAACGACGATTAATATGCGTAGAACTAACAAAAGTATGTTCTTTTATTTTATGACAGTTGGAACTTCAGGAATTCAAGGCAAAGATAGTGACTCTGTTGGACAACCCTGAAGTGTCGGCTGTAATAAAGAATCTGCCATTTCCACAGTGTGCCTACGTACTATCAGTGTATTGGCTGGAAATTTTGAGGATTCAGACTGTTCCTCAACCTAGTTTCAAGGATGTGTTTGAATATATTTGCGAGTCATCCATCTTGAAGGATAAACTTGGATTATGGCAGTGCATTAACTGGTTAGCGCAAGTGTAGTCTGTCACTTGGTCGTGATAAATACAATGTTTTTTGCATTTAGCGTGGCGGATAAAGTGTTTGCAAAATTTTTGGACGTGATGACTCAGCGGGACAAAGTTTTGCAGCGAGAAATCGAATTAGAGCAACACGCCCAATTTCTGCTTGTTCGTTTCAACCATATCCAACGTCAAGTCCGTAAAGTTGCAGACAAGTACTTGTCTGGTTTGGTTGAAAAGTAATTGGTGGTGTTCGTTTAGTTCCTTGTGTTGTACTAATAGAAAACTATTTTCTGCAGGTTTCCATACTTGTTATGGAGCAGATCAGTGTTACATACAATGCTGGACATCCTGGAAGTGCTGTCTCAAAGTTTGAGCACAAATCCTACTGTTGATAATCCGGCGTTGCCAATTCCTAACACGCCTTACAACCTGCAGTGCATGGATACCATGGAGGCGCGAGAGGTATGTGCGGTTTAGTCAATAATGATATCCCAGAAGGTACAAAATCGTTTTTGGTCAATTTAACCCAGACCATTATTCGGGATTATGCCGAACGATGCACCGGCTTTCTTCAGGAGGCAATGAAATGGGCACCCCAAACAACTCGGTCTCATTTGCAAGAGTATTTGAATGAACATGGCTTTCGAGCGCTACAACACCACTCCGGATTGGCTATGGCCACTGAAAGCTTGTTAAAATTTGCAGGACTGAATGTATCTGCAGAATCATTGCCTGTACGTGTTAGCCAGAAAGCATTTTCTCTAAAACTGAATATACTGTATTTTGTAACTTTAGGACATCGCCCTGGAGAAGCGGCCGGACTGCACAAAGTCGTGTTTGCCAAAATTTATTGGATCCTTATGCCTCCGAAGTCGTTATTTGGGGCAAGTAAAAGGAATGCTGCTCCTGGAAAATATGGAAACGGTTACCTATCAGCTAACCAGCATTATGTCAGCTTCTAGTCAAAATTCATTGAAGCCCTCACAGGAGGAATTTCTGGATGCTCTCTGGACACTAACAGCACTTTTAATCTCCACTAAAGGTACACATTTTGCAAGATATTGCCAAATTCAAAACAATTTTTCTCAAAATTAATTTACTCTCTTTCATAGGTCTTAACAGAGGTTTGCTTCATGCTGTGTGCTGGGGGCCGGTGGAGATGTTCACAGAAGATGTAATAAGGAGCGCTATTGAGTGTTGGCAGTGGGTCCTCTCGGCAAGACGTGATCTCACCCTTCCATTTATACAAGAAATGTTAGGGTCTTGGCAATCAACTGTTGAAAGGCGGATGGGAATATTCAGCCCAGAGTTAGAACCAACTAGTCCATTGGCGGCATACGAAGGATGCAGTTTACTAAAGGAAGCTGCAACTGTAGCACCCCATGATCTTTGGGTCAACTTTATTTGTGAACTAGTTGAGAACAGCAAAAGCTGCAATGACGACGTGATTGAGATGTTTGTTTATATGATTCACCGCACATTTCCAATGGAAGTGGGAGAGCGGACATACATGACACGAAGCGTCGCCGCGTTGAGACCCCGATTTAGAGTTCTCAGTTGTGCACTCACGTTATTGCAAAACGATGCGACGCGACACTCTATGTTGAAGAAGGCAGTGATCCGAGAACGCGTTTACTCTGCATGCTTTGACTATTTCTGCCAAGGCTACGCTTGCCCCACTGAAGGGTCTGCAACCTTAAGAAAGGATCTGGTCATCCTCTTGAAATTTTGGCAAATTCTCCATAACGACAAGAAGTACATAAGGCCTATCTCGGAGAAGGACACGAAAGGCAAAAGAGCTGCCCTGAATGTAAGTATGCTTTAAAAAGTATTAAGGTTTAAGAGTTCACACATGCAATGCTTCCTTTTAGGATAAAGAGGGTTGGACAAATGTTTCCGGCGGTGATATTCGGTTTGGAGATGGATGGCTCAACACAATGTACAGACAGAAAGAGAACCCACTTCCGTTATTGAAAAAACGCAAGGACAACTTTGATAAAGACAATGTTAAAGAGTACATTCGGAAACGCAACCTCATCTTGGAATTGTTGGCGCAGGAGGTACCTTTTGTCGAACATTGTTCAATTGAATTTCGATAGAATTACTAACATTGGTTTTGCACATTAAGGTTGACGTGCTAATGTCTTGGCACAATCCTTTGAACTCTACTGAGCTCACAATTTCTGGTGAAGCAACAATAAATACCTGGCGTCTGATGAAGTCTTCTGACAAAATGTGGAGAGAATCTGTCAGACTTGCTTGGGAAATTAATCCTATGCTTGCCATTTATATGCCGACTCGCCTAAAGTCGTCGGAAAAAAGCGTTGTGTCAGAAGAGGTGTCATGTCTTGTGAGATATTGGCCTGAAACTATTATGCACCTTCCGGAAAGTTTGAACTATTTAGTAACAGCGGACATGGTTTTAAATGACGCCTCTGAGGTTCGCTTTGCTGCTTTGTACAACAGCTCATTAACTGGTCGAAATTGCAAAATGTATTACTTTTTTGTGTGCAGTTATCGTGCATGTTGGTGTGGGCGCCATGTTCCCCTATAAAGGCTCTCTCTTTCTTCAGCAGGCAGTTTCCTCCTCATCCACTGACTGCGCAGTATAGTGTCCGAACGCTGAATGAATATCAAGCGGATGCTGTATTATTTTACATTCCACAGTTGGTTCAAGCTCTGAGGCACGATACGGTATGTAGGCAGAAAGACACGTTTAATTACCATATGCTTATAAATTTTATGTCCTTATCGTTTCTAGATGGGATACGTCGCCGAACTGATCAAGTCACTGGCGAAAAAGTCACAACTAGTCGCTCATCAATTGATCTGGAATATGCAGACAAATATTTTTCTTGATGAAGAAGGACACCAGCGTGATCGTAAGAACACTGACTGACACATATTTTAAAACCCCAAGCGAAGTCCGATTCTAATTTCTGGATTAACTATAGCTGAGCTGGCAGATACACTAGACGCATTGATTTCATCAATAGTTTCATCTCTATCTGGAAACGCCAAAGATTTCTACGAAAGAGAATTTACTTTCTTCGGAAAGGTGACATCTATCTCTGGCGAAATCAGAAAGTTCCCTAAAGGCCCTGAAAGGAAGCAGGCGTGTTTGGATGAATTGGCCAAAATCCAGGTGCTGCCTGGATGTTATCTGCCTTCCAACCCAGAAGCCGTAGTGGTAGACATTGATGCTAAAAGTGGAACTCCCATGCAAAGGTTTGTGACATTGAAATACGTAGTCGAAACAGTAATCATTTGAGTATCGTTTCTAGTGCGGCGAAAGCACCATTCTTGGCAAGGTTTAAGGTTCAGCGTAAAGGTATTTCACACGTGGAACAGATTGGACTTGGAGTTGAGGAATCGGAGTCACAAACTCCAAGTATGAACATGGAAATTTGGCAAGCAGCTATCTTCAAGGTCGGGGACGACGTGCGACAGGATATGCTAGCCCTACAAGTCATTTCCCTCTTCAAAAACATATTTGAGCAAGTGAATTTGGACTTGTTTTTATTTCCATATCGAGTGGTTGCGACGGCGCCTGGTGTAAGTACAGAAAATAGCTTTTATATGTTTGTTTCCAAATTGTGTTATTTTGATGACTAATTTTACAGAATGGTGTCATTGAATGTGTCCCCAACGCAAAGTCAAGAGATCAGCTAGGGAGACAAACTGATGTCACACTTTACGATTACTTCAAGAAACAATTTGGCGATGAAGATACGGCAGCATTTCAAGAAGCAAGGAAGAATTTCATAAAATCTATGGCAGCTTATTCTGTGTTCGGTTTCCTGCTTCAGATCAAGGACAGACACAATGGGAATATAATGTTGGACTCGGAGGGACACATAATTCATATTGGTAAGCCCTTCCAAGGGAAAAGAAAGTACAGATTAAAGCAGGTTTTGTTTTCGTTGCAGATTTTGGATTCATGTTTGAAAGCTCCCCTGGTGGGAACCTCGGATTTGAGCCTGACATTAAATTGACCGAAGAAATGGTCATGATTATGGGAGGCAAGATGGAAGCACCGCCATTCAAGTATTTTGTTCATCTTTGTGTCCACGCCTATTTAGCCGTCAGGTGCAGAAACTTATGCCATTTTAGTTTACGCTTCAGTTCAAATGCATAATTATTAATTCATGGTGCTTGTTCAAATAGACCGTACTGTGAGTCTGTCGTCTCGTTGGTCTCCCTCATGCTGGACACCGGCTTGCCTTGCTTCCGTGGACAAACCATAAAACTCCTTCGAGGTCGTTTCAATCCCAGTATTAGTGAAAGGGAAGCAGCCATGTTTATGATTGGGGTTATCAACAACTCATTCTTGTCTATTCGTACAAAAACCTATGACATGATTCAGTTTTATCAGAATCAAATTCCATACTAGTGTTCTGACGTAGTACCCCCATAACGTAGCAATTCCAGACAATTAAAAATAAAGATGAAAGAGAACATTGCAGTTTACAGTCATTTTTAACAGTAAGTAACAACTTCCAAGTTTTATTGGTGGCACATGTTCTGAGCTGAGTGATCCAACGAGTCACCGTAGACATTGCTGTGATATATCTCAATCGTATTACTGGTGAGTACAGCAATAAAAGGTCTTGGAGCACTATAATCCCAAGCTTTTACATAAAAATTGGTGACATCGTGGCCGTCAAATATTTTTATAGGGTTTTTGTTCAGTTGTTGCAGGCCACTCAATCCTTGAAACTTGTAAACGTTCAAACCAAACGTTGTTGATAACAAATTGACATACACTAATTGAGAAAACGTAACTATAGACTTTTGATAGAAATCCGCAAACTTCATTGTGTGGAGAGGAATTAGCTTTTGGTTGGTCACACTGAAAACCTGCAATTAGATTAGATAGGTAAGGATATAGGCTGAAGAGACGAATTATTTACAGTGGCATACCTGAATAATTGAAGTGCCCTTATAATGGGCCAACTGAGTTCCCTTTTGAGGTGCAAACACGAAAAGTGTTCCGTAATTTTCAAAGATCCCTGGTGAGCTGTTGTTACTGGATAGGAAGTGTTCTTGGGCAATAGTGGAAAATGTCTTCCGGTGCCAGTTGTATTGTAATATTAACAGTTCAGTGTGGCTGCTAAGAAGAATGGCAGCACCAGAGCGGTATAATGTAACTTCAATTTGATTATAGGTCGCATTAATATTCACTTCGATCTTCGAGAACCCAGACGCATGAATATTTCGTGTAAATACTTCAAGCGTTGTATGTTTGATGACAAAAATGGCCGTGCTGCGACCTCTGGCATCACTGATTACGCGATAGGCAGTGACGGCATCATAATCAATCGTTTTGACTGGTGTAAAATGACCTTCTTTGTTCAGAAAAGTGAAATGCAGCCCTCTTCCTAAGTGTGAGCAGGGGGATGTCTCAGTTGAAAATACGAGAAGCCCTTCGTCATCCAAAACAGTGGACTGCCAGTCCTTCATTACCCCAAAGTTGGGAGTTTGACCAATCACATCCTTATAGAATAGTTCTGTATTGTTCTTCCATTCGTATCTCGTAACATCGCACCCTCCCTTCGTGGAGACCAATAGCAGTAATTTTTCAGCGGCTTTTAAAGTCAATATTTTTTCTGCCTAAAAGGTAAATAGAATGTTAATTGGTATTGTAGGCACCTGAAAACCTGCCGAACATGATAACAAACCTGCTTTCCTAAGGCAAGAGTTTGATGCTTATCAAAGGCGTCCAGTTTCATCGGGTTAAATATCAAGGCACCGGTTACTTCATGTACTTTGCTACACTCCGCTATAAATTTCTCCTTTTCCCCTTGGATTTTCTCTCCAGCATTCCGTACAGCTATTTTGGCATCAGCCAACAGATTCGGAATGTCAAGATTTATCAGTTCCCCATTCCCACCCACGTCATCTTTGAATGTGATACTTTTCGCGAATCGCCAGTTGCCTGTAATCGTTTGGGGTTCTTCTCCCTTTGTCCATGCGTTTTCCTGTATGTCTCCTACAGTGTGCCCATCTATCAACCCTGCCACATTCAGCCCCTTGTGGACGGTTATAGGCTGAAGAAATTCCACCGACGAAGGAACAGTGAAGGGTTGGGATAAGTCGATGACTTTGCTGCGGAACTCGTCACCTAAGCAATGAACATTACCTAGAACGGTCAGCGTCCCCAGGAATTTCTTTTTGCCCGACAAGTCCACGTTGTCAGTATGATGTTTCTGTAAAAGAGCAGAATCTAACTGAAACGGTTGATCACTTTTAAATGACTTGTTGTGGGTTACCAACCATTACTGTCTGGTCGTATTCTTCACGAATGTTGTGTCCATTCATCATTCCTCCAATCGAAAGTTTATGTCCTGTGATATTGGTGCTCTCTACTATTAACTTTTCAATGGCTTGTTCCATATCGAGCCTTACGAAGTCCTCAAATTGGTGACCTTGCATCAGTCTTGTGTGCAGTTTTCCTCCGACGACCACAGTATGAAAATGAAGGTAATGAAGATCCTGTGAAGAGAAGCTTTCTCCAGCAATGGGAATAGACTTATCAATCATTTCCTTCCAGTTCATATTTATGACGTTGTCTGCTGTCATGTCGCTTTCATGCACGATGACTGACGGGGCTTCAACTTTACCATTAAAAGTAGTTGGTGAACGCAATGTCATATCTTCATCAATTGTTGGAATTCGAAGAATATTTTGTTCCAGGCCATTGTATTCTACTGCTGTGCAATTTTTGGCTAAGGTCACGTTTGACAAGAACGTCTTAGTCCCAGTAAACTTGAGCTCCGGATCGTCAATTCTGATGAGATGTTGAGTGTTTCTTTTGTCCAGAAAATCCTTTCCCTGAATTGTTCCTCGTACTCTCAGATAATCCGTAGTTATGTTGTGGGCAAAGTTGTAATCACCGTGAATAATGTGGGTATTATTTGGAGTAACCGAATAAATTTTTGACAAGTCGTGGATTGGCACGTCATTAATGGGTTGATCATTCTTCAAAGCGCCTAGTACTTTGACGCTTCCATTCACCTTAAATGGGCAGTGTATGGTTTGGTCGTTGTCTAGAGAGAGAAGGTCATTGGTTTTCTTTTCATTGAAGGTTTGAGTCTGTATAAATTTTTCCACGCGCAGTTCAGAAAATGTCTTGTGGCCGCCAAAAAGCACCTGAGGCTCATCTTTCTTGATAATATCTGCTGCCAATGCCTCCAAGTCTACTCCGCAAATTTGTCCCCCAGCTTCCAAGTCTGTAGCCATGAATATGTCCTGTAATGTAACAAATCTTAAATTATTACTGCCGCTGCGCGTTGAAATTGCTTATTAAAATACCTCAAATTTCCAAATCCCATTTAATTGCAACGAGGAAGAGGAATTGAGAGGAAATGCGTTGGTAACAAAATCATTCAAGTTGTAGCCAGAGACTGAGTTTGTAAACTCCACCTTCCCATGCTCCACAGTTATTCCTTTCTGAAATGTTACACCGCTTGAAAACTGAATTTCATCAAGTCCCTCGCGTAAGATTTCGGTTTTTAGGTAATCAATCTCGTGTGTGTTGATCACATCCGTGTTAATGCCACTTTGAACAAATACTGAACCGTTAACTTCAAATCTGTGAAATCCAGAACCGGGGTTTGATAGGGAGATTCTATCTCTCTGCCACCTTATCACGTGTAACTCTCCTATTTTTTGTTCCTCCTTTAATTCGAAATTAGTCTCCACATCTAGAACAAAACATTTATACTACAGTTTAGAAATACCATACTAGTAAATGGTCATACCTGCAGAATTTGCGGTAAATGTTTCGAACTGTGAAGATCCTTTGAAAACTTGCAACGGTCTTCCAGAAGTTACTGCTACGTTTTCCCCAAAGTCTGAATGGTTATTAATTGATCCAGTAATTGCAATCCGGTCATCACATTCAATGTGCGCAAAATGTATATTCCAATCTATAGTGTTGGCATTGGACATGCGAAGCGTCCCGAAAGCTAGAGTGGTAAGGTTCAATCCATCATATAAACGTAAGGCGTGCAAGGAGTTGAAAGAACACTCTCCAGTCAAAACTACGTTTCCTGTGATGTTCTGGTCTTCAGAAACAGAGAAAAAGTTCCCTATTTGTATGTCGTTAAGACGACCCGAATCGACGCTGAGACTGTCAATGGCCAAATTCCCATGCACGCTGGTAGTTCCGGGGATTTCACAATGTGTTTCATTCTATAACCACACAAATTTTTATCATTAATAGCTCATAAACCCTAGGCATTTCGCTGTGCCTTTACCCATACCCAAGCATTAGGATGCAAAGTTTGGGGTAACTAGTACAGTCGAATGACAAACGAGACTACTTACAAATACAAGAATGTCTCCAAATGCATTCTCAAAGTCCTTTTCGTTGATATATTCCTGAATTTCCATATTGTTTATCACAACGTCGCTGTCGAACTCCACATCCCCGTAAATGTTAATGTCGCGCCCATCGTTTAATGTTGCTTTGTTCGCCAAGTGTTTCATATCCACGCCATCAACCAAACCAGCCACCTGCACATCCTTGATTACAGTAGGCGATGATTGGAAGGTCCATGTAGTCTTCAGGTCTTGAGCCGAATGTCGGGTGACAAAGTCATCCACGTTAACTTTATTCATGGTTCCAAGGATGTTAGCCTACAATCCGTTAATGAGACTGATTACTGTTTTCACAAGAACTAATAGTAGTTTTACCTTATCGGTAGTCAATGTCTCTATTGTGGGGATCGAATTCAAAGTCACCCTATGTTGTTTGTTCTTTATAAAGCCGCTTGGAAATGAAGCATTGTTCCATTTTGATGCTATATGCAAACTTTTGGTATTCACTTTATCCAGAAATTCTTTCCGGCCAGAAATAATTCCAGTGTATCCAACTGTTACTACCGACGATGTGAAATTGTTGAAATTGTCTCCATTCATATCAATAATGTCTATTGAAGTGGGAATAACCAAATGGTCAAAGGTTATTGGCGAGGTGATGGTCTGACTTGTCCCTTTCAGTAGTACGTTGTCAAAGCTAAAGTTCCCCTTCGATTTCGTGTTATTACCCACCACGAAGCCATCCTCAAAATGGAGACCTAAAAACAAAATGCAAAAAAATTTACTCGTGCTGTCTTGAGCAATAAAGCGAATAAACCAATACCAGTGATATTATCAATGGTCATAATTTCATCCGACAGTTGTATTCCATTAACGTGGGGTGTCTCGAGGTCTTCAAAAATGGTTAAGCCATCGGGGAATTGAATATGACATTCAAAAACATTTTCCTGTGAATATCTTGCAATGCTTCCCACTGCTATGTCACCAATGGTTGAAGTAGTTAAGTTTGACACATCAGCAATATTGTCAAAAGTCAAACCATTTTGAATCACAAGTTTATGCGTCTTCAGCAAGAAAGTGTCAAAGAAGTGCTGGGCGTCAATCGTGTTATGTGAGTGAAAGTGCGTGGAAAGAGACCGGGTGACAAGCTTTCCAACGGCGAGACTCCGGGCACTGAACCTCCCCCCCACGACTTGACGTGCTGTGACATGTTGCACAAACTCTGACTCTGTCACCACTGCATTTTCCAGTGCCGATCGTGTCTGTTCTATTTCTGCAACGAAATTGCTCAGTGCAGCACTAACACTTTGCAAACTTGTGGCAAAATCTTCTTTGTTCCAGATGGATCCAACGAAGGAAAAATCATCAGCAGTGTCTGATGCATTTCCAATCTGAGCATTTGCAGTCAAGACTTCTCTAACGCTCCATGAACCGCTGACAATGTTGTTTGCATCAGTCTGGATGCTAGAATTGAGTACCCCCTCGATTCCCGTAATATTGTTGTCCCACCTAAAAAACAAAAAGTAGTAGATTTATTTATTTAACCGGAAGCATGCACCATCTGCGTTTCTTACTGTGCAAAACGTTTCGAGAGTGAATTGTAAGTATTGTAAAGAGTTCGCGATTCGTCTACGAGGGGAGATGTGGAATCCTCAATTTCCTTTTCTATTGTCAATATAGCGAAATTCTCCCCACTAGCGGAACTGGGAAAAATGAATATAGAATTGTCTTTGTGCCGAAATCCTACTCCTTTAGAGACATCCTCTACTTCGGGGCAATCTGAACAAATAAATAATAAATAATTATTGTTGCTGAAACGCTTGTAATTGGCATGCAGTCTACCTCTCGTTGTACAGTTGTACTCAATCTTAAACCCCGATTCACGCCCTTGGTAAACCATAATTTTGATTTTCCCCTCATTGTTTTGCACTAGTGCAAAATATTGATCAGTGTAATCTGGAACTGTGATTGGGTAGACACTTTTGGCATGAATTCCCTTAAATCCACTATCTTCCTCCTCCAGTATGTACTCATTTTTGTTGAAATTGAAGGAGACAAAACGAACTGTGAAATGCGAATCCTCAGGAACACACCCAATGTAATGTTGGTATGCTAAAGTGAAGGAAAATAGGCTTCGGCATGCGTGAGGTAAAGAGATATCTTGTGATGAGACAAACAATCCTGCTTTCTGGTCGTACAAGAAGACCTGGAGTGATGTTCTCGACGATACTGCAATTATGGAGTCCAAGACGTCGGATTCATACACAACTACATTGGCATTTTGTTCCGCTGGGATCCGTTGAAAAAACCTAAAACGTGACAGATAAATGTGATTGCGAGTGACGAAAGTATACAATTATCCACTTACCAAATCTGAGTTGTATTCTGTATCTCTATGTTGTAAATGTCTATATCGACAGATTCCTTTTTAGGTATCAACACAACCTTCGATGACGTCCCAATGTGACAGTATTCCAAAGCTTTTAGAGGATAGTGGAGTGGAAAAGACGCAATGAACTGGATTTGGAGATTTTGAAACGCATGTAAGTAAAGTCTAGGTTCCGTGGTCGCAAATAAAATAAGTAATTCAGGCTTATTCCTTGTTTCACTCCATTTGGTGAAGACTGTCATCGTTTCCATACCCTCCTTGGCTAGAATAACAACGTAACAGAAACTCAAAAATGGCCAAGCACTAAATTGTTATAGATACGTACATTTTATAGACAAAGACGCAATGACCCTAAAATCCAAAGTGAAAATGGTGATCTCATATCGCTGCATTCCAACCAGGTACTGCTTTAGTCCCAATCTAGCGTACTTCCATTGTAAATATTGGCCTGCCTCCTCGCTTGTGTTGACACTCTTCACGTGTAATCCTGCAAAAATAACAATGGTCCCCGAATGAATAACCCGAGGAGGCTCAGCAGGAGACTCTCAGACTAATAAAAGTAAACACTCACTCTCCCGATTGCCACTTCCCGTCCCGTACACATAAGGGTGCCAGAATTCCTCCGGGTCAAATGCCGAGTACCTGCTTTCAAAGTCCCCAATCAACTCCCCCAAAGAAGTCAGATTATTAGTGTCTTTTGCAAGTTGTTCAGCAGCGTCGTCAGCCTTCACATGATAACCACTTCCTGAGATGGCGACGAGACAGACGAGGAGGAGCAATGGCAATGATGACGGCCCAAAATGAGGGAGGTCAGCAACCATTCTAAAACCGGTTTTGGTCAGGAGACAAACTCATCAAGAACGTCAACTCCCAAACTGATGAGTGCAGATAAGTGTTCAATGTAGAAATTCAATTCGGTTATTTCTCGCGATTACAAGAAATTACAAAAATAACGAAAGGAACGAAATCAGATTTTAAAAAAACAAAGGAGTGAGCGGATGAGCGAGAGAGAAGCAACAGCAGAAACATCGATGATGATGATGATGATGGTGGTTTGTGGGGGAGACTCCCATTGATGGTGATGATGCTCAGCATCAAATCGGATATTGCCTTCTTCCCCATTTGCATTTTGTGTCATTTATCTTAATTAACTGAAAAACTCAATGGGATATTAAATTAGGTAGGTAAGGTAACACTCCCATTCTGACGAGGTAATCTTTTTTCTTGTTCTTCCAATTCCAACAAGTCTACAGACTTGCATTCATGAATGCTATAGTTGCCGGTTGTCTCAGTGACCCCATCAATTAGGTTTGAGTCATATTCTTTGCATTGATTGAACACCTTTGCCTGAGAACTTCAATTATTGTGGAACTGGTGTAATTATCATAAGCAATGGAATTGGTGGTCCGGTCCATAAATAAATCATGACTTAATCCTTAATCATTCGCATAAAAATGAAAAGTGGCAATGAAAATCTGTCATTTTCTGCCATCACAAGTTAGTGAGAAGGTTAGTTTTCATCCACGGCATGACTCCAATACGAACTTAAGTGTGTTGATAAGAGACAATAAGGGACGATGTTGCAAAGGGATTTACAGCGTTTAGT
>JAQIWU010000119.1:0-37925 GCA_034696445.1 Isotomiella minor
ACGCCATGTGTGGCAGAATTGCACTTTCTCCCAGAATCTTCAAGTTGATAATGCAGTTGTAAAAGGATCGTTCTTGTATAACATCCACAAGATTCACGTCAACGCAGATGCTGATGAAGGCGCTTTGGAAAACCTCCAGGTTGAAACTCAGAAGTTCATTGCAAGCGCAGAAGGTAACGTGACAAAATTTCTAATTTATTAAAACCTTTCCGTATGTATCCTCATCATTTATTACATCATTGCAGCTAAAAAGATGACTGTGTCGCCAGTGATAGATGAAATGATACTGGCAGAGTATCAAAGTTGTGGAGAATATTTTCGATGCCGAGTTTTAGGAAGTGATGCTGGAAAATTGGAAGTGCTTTTTGTTGATTATGGGGACACGGGGAAAGTTGATTACAAGGATTGTTATCAAATGACTGCAGAACTTAATAAGGTATGCACAACGGTAAAAGATGAAAAGCACAGGATTTTATATTATCTTACATTTACTACATAGTTTCCAATATTGGGCGTGCCTCTTCTTTTGGATGGAATTCAAGCGATAGACAAGGCTGAATTTCGAAAAATTGGACCCAAACTTGGACGAGTTACGTCCGCTTTGTGTAACCTAACGCTGGTATGCCTGTCTCTCAACTCTAACGAATGCTTCACATGTATTTGCAGTGGTGAATTTAAAATGCTTACGTAACATTTTGTAGTTGGACAACTTGGAGATTGGGCGCAAGGATTCATTCCTGGGAACGCTGACTACGGTTACGGGCAACACAAACGTGAATGAACTAATCCTCCAAGTCGTTGATGCCATTAAGCAAAGTAATAACTACTGATCATTTAAGATAAGCAACTCAGTCTGACGTAATTTTCTTTCAATACGTATGGCGTATTGATTGTTCAGCTTTCCCCGTTCCATTGTATGCATTTTGTTAGCAGTAGTTATTGTTGCTCCTAGATGAATTAGATTACAGTAAGAATGGAACACGGCGAGATTTTTGCAGCTTTACTGAATGTAGTTTGTTAAAACGAATGAATTGTTAATTGTTGGACTTTTGAATTTGAATAAAATGGGATAGCCATCATACACACGACACAAAAGTAGGCCCATAATTTTATTTTCATGGAACGCAGATTAGGAATCATTACTCATCTATCGTTTCCACATCTCTAATCTAATTCTTACATAACACAACTTACTACAATTCGTGTGGTGTGCTAATTCATTCTAACTTGAAACAACTATTTCTGTTTGCGGAACAATTTAGGTGGCATCAACCCACAATTACGGTACAAACTGAACCTTCTCAACGGGATGGAGAAGATTGACAATGTGCAGAAGGAAAAGCTAAGAGCCGCAGAAAGAAAACAAATTGATGACCGAATCATGCGTGATGGTGGTCCACCACCTTCTACCCCCGCCGAACAAGAGACGCAGTATTACCAACGACTATTGAGCACTATTAAAACGGAAGTAATTAAAAAGGACGCTGCAGATTTCCGAAAGATTCATTTCCGCTGCTTAGTCGACAAGAACTCCTGTGAGATGGGTGGGTTGACACGAATGAGAACGCGATTAGTGAATAACTAGATAATAACTGCAATCCTAATGTACAATACAATGTTTATATTTACAATACATAGTTCTCAACACAGGCAAAAAGCCACTGTATAATTCGGGAAATTGAACAGTTTATAAAAGGTAACAATTAAGAAACTTATCAAATGCAATTATTTGTCTTCATTCATCATGCACGACATTCATCTAATTCACATTTTCCTGGACCATAGCTTGAATTTAAAAACATCAAATCGTAAGGTAGAATACTGGAAAAGTAGGTCCAAAAATGTCGTTTCTCATCTTGCCCCAAGAGCAATAGCACTCAAGAATTGCATTTAGATTTGATCGGTGAGTGAGACTTTTGCAAAATAATGATACAGTACCAATAGCACCAGGTATTTTTGCGGTATTGGTGTTGCACTCATACGTCATGTGCCCTTTAGCCCCCAATGACCAAATGTTGAAATCCATGTCTAGGAAACTAAAGCATCCTTACGAACATATAGTTGGTGCAACAAAAGAGTTTCTGGCATGCAAACTGTTTTGATCCTGCAGGAACATTTCCCCAAAACTTTCCCTGCTCAAACAGGAAACTTATTTGTTCGCTTACGACAGAGAAATTTCGACAAGAATATCGATCCCTGATCCCCGGAAAGACCAGCTGGATTTTCATTTTGACATCATAAAATATTCATGTATCTACTATCATGTCTAATCAAACACCCGATCCAACCGTGTCCCATCCCAGTAATTCTTTAAAGTCCAGTTTACTTTTCACTTAGTTTGAAAACGGAGGCAAGCATGAAACTCTCTTCCACCATGTCCAATTTTGCAAAGCTGTCAAAGGCTGGGTTGGAGGAGTGGCCCTTCGTAGAACCCTCAACAATAGAGCCCTTGTCCTTTGAAAAGTTTGACGCTTTGTCCTGGCGTCTTTGGATGGCAAAGTGGTGGCCTTTGTCAATCCTCCTATCGCTCACCTACGTGTCCCTCATCCTCCTGGGGCAAAGGGCGATGAGGAACAAGGCTCCTTTTCAACTGAAAGGGGTCCTCATGATGTGGAACTGGACCCTTGCCCTCTTCTCCCTTGCCGGCTTCTCTCGTACCGTGGTTGAATTATACCAGGTGCTGAGTGGGCCGGATGGGCTTCATCGATCAATTTGCGTACGGTAGGTTTGGGAAAATTGATACGTCTCAAGTTCAAGAATCAATATGTATTTTTTATGCAGAGACACGCTCAACCAAAGCTCCATATTTTGGGCCTTTCTCTTCACGTGGTCGAAACTGCTTGAGTTGGGAGACACGGCTTTTCTGGTGTTGAGGAAGAAGCCGGTGATATTTCTTCACTGGTGAGTGAAAGCATTTTTTATTGAAAGAATGAAAGCTAAAATCAATTATTACTATTACGGCGAGCAGGTATCATCATGTCACGGTGCTAGTCTTCTCATGGGCCACATACCCCGACTATGAACCCATTCTCCGGTGGTAAGTCCGAGGAGAAAGTGTTGCAATACATATTTCCGCATCTTATACTGTCTTCGCCTTCATTTTGGAAATGCAGGTTTGGAGTTGTCAACATGTTGGTGCATTCCATCATGTACTCCTACTTTGCCCTGAAGGTAAGATCTGCATTGAGTCATATCATTAGTAAATGGCTTGATTGTCCCAATCTCATTGTGCCCCATGCAGAGAAATAATGCAACTAATGGTGTTGGTTTAGGTTATGAATTTCCGACTGTGGCATGGCATCTCCATTTCAGTCACAACTCTTCAAGTAAGCCAAATGGTGATGGGGGTTTCGGTCAACTGCTATGCCATTTTGATGAAAAGTACGCAAAACCTATTTATTTAAGCAGTCAAAGTCAAATTCATCCTCCAGTCTCTAAACGTTTGCCTACTTTTTTAGGACAAGGAATTCCATGTGCGAGAAGTGACCGAGGCTTGAATATTCACTTGATAATGTACGGCTCCTATCTCATTCTGTTTGCTCACTACTTCTACAAGTCCTACATATCCAAGAAGGGACGGAAATTTAAGGCAGTCTAAGAATTTGGCAGCCTCCTTTATAACGGCAAAGACAACGTCTTGTAGATTTTGACAATAATCTTATGCAGTAGCAATAGCTATAGGTGTATTTTTATGATAAGAAAGAACTAACAGTTGCTCAAATATACCATTTTGTAAAAAAAGTTTTCATTTTTTAAAGATAAGAACCCAGGTCGTGTCAAAATATCAATCATAAATGTTGTTATCAAAGTGGTCAACAAGTATAAAATTAATGAAGCAAAACATCGTGCATTGCATACTTCCAAGTCCACACTTTTGCTATTTTCTCATACTTCGTCATGTCCTTTGCATACAGGTGGGATACGCAAGGTTCCATACTAATGTCTAAATATGGATCTGTTAGTAAACTCTGGATTGATAGGAGGATCTGCGGGATTGTTAACGCCAATGTCCAGTTGTGTTGAAGGCAGTCTATGCCAATGTGGCCGTGACGGGAAACATTAGGATGTAGTATCCTTGTGAGAAACCTCACAACTGGAGGCTTCAGAGGGTAGCTGTATTTTTATAAAATTGTGTTACACCGTTCATAATAAATGTTACGATTTAGAAGTACTTACTCATGTGGCACTTTGAGATTCAGATAAAACATTCCACCTTGATATGGACTTTGTGAAGGACCAGCTATTCGCGCTAGGTTTATAAAAAAGATATGTCA
Source organism: Isotomiella minor (assembly GCA_034696445.1). Lineage (NCBI taxonomy): Eukaryota > Metazoa > Arthropoda > Collembola > Entomobryomorpha > Isotomidae > Isotomiella > Isotomiella minor. The sequence goes on from JAQIWU010000119.1 coordinate 4,275, forward strand.
AGCACGCCATACATTTTGTGAACGTCAGTACCTAGCCAGTTGTACTTAAGCTCATCAAGTGGGGTAGCTTCAATACCATCTGGATGGTCAACCTTCAGCCCTGAAAAAACAATATTGTGACAAATGTAAATAGCTGTCAATGTCGTCTACAAGTAGCATATAGTACAATGGTTGTAATAGCCTTTCTTACATTTTAATTCTTTTTGAAGACGGACGGATCTGAGGTAATTCACAGGAAAATTCACAACAGGAACATTCATCACGAGGTTGATTAAACAAAGCTTGCATGGGACACTGTCCATGCTAAATGAAACAAAGCATTTTAATCCCATAGGTTTAACATAATCTCTCTAGCTATTGGATTACGTACAAATCACAATACACGGAATACCAGTCCACCACATCATACACTGGACTGAAGAGGGGCCACCTTTTTCTTACAAATTCCTCCCATTTTGTACTTGGATAGTGGTCCAACACTATGGCTCTCCATTTTCTACTAACTTTGGACACCATGGCCAACGATACGTCATCCAACTTTTCAAATATTGCTGCCCAAACTGTTTGAAATTCAGTGTAATGTAAGAAAGTAAGAAAGACAAAATATTTGTGGCAATTTTACTTTCAGGAGGTACTTGCAGGGACATGTCTTCTTCACTATTGAGCTCCGGTGGTCCAGGTGGAGGTGGGGGTCCAGGAATTGTCAAAATGGCAAGTCTGTCTCTTAGCTTATCTTCGGGCCGTTGTGGCCAAGGTTTTATGGAGGAATCTAAAGTAAACGTTACATCAAATTCAATTTTATGTACTACCTCATTATCATCACCACTAACTCACCTGGAGGAGGATATGGGTGAGGAAGGCCTCCTGCGACATTCCCGTTCATAACAGCACCCACAGGAAGACCAACTACGAGATCATCAATAACGACAAAGTCCACATCGGCATCTCCTTCGCCATTATTATGGTTGGGGTTGGGACGACCTCCTCTTCCCATCTCTTCCATACCATTGATAGGAACCATACGACGGTCTTCCCCAGGTCCTATTCCAATGCCTTCTTCCTCATCAGGTGAAACAGGAAGACCGTCTCTGCGATCTTCTTCTTCTTCTTCCTCATCCTCCTGATCATCTACAGGGGAAGGCACGTTGTGATTATGAACTGGATGCATCTCAAGAGGAAGAAACATTCTATTGGAATTGGATGGTCCAGCCTCTTCTGACGGTTCATCATTCCCAGAGTCTTCATCGTCCTTCTACATAATAATAAAAAACAATAATACACACAGAGGCCAAATGGGTGTTTATTCCTTACCTCATCGGGGAGATAGTAAAGGGAGGACTGTCTGGAGGGGTTGACATAGCCTTGGAGCATTTCAAGGTCTTCACAACAAAACATGAGGTCATGACACGTCCCACACAAAGGCTCGTCAAAACACGGTCCGTAATATCCATTGCAGTACAAACACGTTGAGAACTGCAATTTTTTAATAAAATATTCAAAAGTTAAGTCTCACCCTTTTTTATGTGACTTGTACTTACACTAAGGCCCAAGGGCTCCGTCAACGTCAACTCTTCGTCCAAGTCAAGGGACATGAACCTGTCCAGGAAATCGTCCTCCATAACTTTACTTTTGAAAGTCTCTTTTTTACGATTATCCCTCCTCGGCTATGATAACCATCTTCTTCCCCCAAACTTGCTCTACTTTACTGGACTTGCGGTGGAAACTTGGAAGGGGACAGGCCCTCAGAAATTAAATTTTTACGAAAAATGTTTAAAATTTTGTAACACAAACAAAATAACGAACTGAAATGAAATTCCGCAGCTGAGAATTGCCATCGGGGGCAGGATGAGAGTCAGCTGCTGCCCTGTTTATCCAAGGCACGTGTGCGATAAAAATATTGTTGTCTTCCACAAAACAATATGGAGCCTGAGGAGCCCTTATCAGACGACCACATGGACCAGGAAGAGGAGGAAGATGAGAAGAAGGACCCTACTCTACTGATGGCCTTGGCCAAGTCGTCAAAGGTCGTGAAACCGGGGATAATCTACTTATCCACGATCCCTCCAAAGATGAACGTTACTCAGATTAGGGAGTACTTCTCTGCCTTCGGTCCTGTGGGGAGGTCCTTCCTCCAACCTGACAAATGTGAGTTTAATCCATCGTTTGGTGTAGAGGGGCATAAGACTAATTGGTTTAATTTTTATATAGCAAAAGCCAAGGTCAGGAGGAAAAAGAGGAAAGATGACCTTCACCCTAAGAATCAAGTATTTACTGAGGGTTGGATTGAGTTCAAGAAACGTCGTCACGCCAAAAAGGTCGCGGCCGGGTTGAATAGCAAGCCTGTTGGTGGGAAGAAGACCAAGGAGTATCATGACCATCTCTGGAACATCAAGTACCTTCCTGGGTTCGTTAGTTATAGAATATCCGTTTGAACCCCACTCTCATTTTAGTCATTTATACTCCTGTAGGTTTCAATGGGTTCATCTTAATGAAAGACTGGCGTACGAGAGGCTCTCCCACAAGGCCAAGGTTCGTGCGGAAATATCCGCAGCCAAGAGAGAAGCCTCGTACTTTGAGAGGAATGTCGAACTCAGTAGGAAACTGAAGAAGAAGGGCGTGTTGAGCAAAAGTGGTAGAGTCAAGGTCAAGAACAATAATGTCGCGACGTCGTCATCATCGCCAAGTTAGTTAGTTTTAGTCTAGTTTTCCAATTATTGTAAGTTCAAGTTCTTGAAAATAGGTTAGGACGGTTGAGTGTTTTATTTTATATTGGACGTTTTCATCGTTTTTCACTTTCTTTGGACAATAAAACCCCTCATCTAATTTATAATGACTTATCTTCGTCGCCCGTCAAAATCGTAGCCCCTACATAATTGTTGATGATAATCGTAGGAACGTGAGACCACGTGTGCAATATGCTTGAGGATCGAGTCAAGTTAACCAGCTGTATTGCATATGTTTCGACTTCGACTTTTACAGAGCCGGTTGGTTGTTTTGTCTTTAGTTACTTCGTATTGCCTGTTTCCGTCGACTAATTAATTGTAAAGATGGTTTTGGCAATTGGTTTGGAAGGAAGTGCCAACAAGATAGGGATAGGGATTGTAAGGGACGACGGGGAAGTATTGTCCAATCCAAGAAAGACTTTCATCACTCCCCCAGGAGAAGGTTGGTTTAGTCTTCCTTTAGGTTAGGTTTTTCGCTTATCATTGTTTCAAAATTGACAGGATTTATGCCGAGTGAGACAGCGAGACACCACCAAGCCAAAGTGTTGGGCCTGCTGAACCAGGCACTTAAGGAGGCCAAGGTAAATTAACTAAATGGGCCCTGGCATTATTAAAACTAAGCCTGCTTATATTCTTCCAAGGTGTCTCCGGAAGAGATTGATGTAATCTGTTTTACCAAAGGACCTGGGATGGGTGCACCTCTTGTCAGCGTCGCCATTGTGGCTCGCACCATAGCCCAATTGTGGAACAAACCCATTGTGGGTGTCAATCATTGTATTGGACGTACGTAAGCCCCACAAATCATTATTAATTACTTCATTGCATATAATGGAAAGGGTCGAGATAGGTTTACATTAGAGTTGGAAGTTTTGAGAGAGATTCGCCATTGCTTTTTGGCTTAATCGTATGGTTCTTCGGCTTAATGGTTCTTCTTCCCCAGTAGAGCACGCATTTGTTCCACCATGTTGCCTTCACTGGGTTGTGCCAGGGATTGTCGTCGTTTTACTTCTGCCTGTTTAGCCAACCTGGTGATCTCTTCCACGTTTTTGATCCCCAGATGCGCCAATAGGATAGAGAACGGACCTTGTTTCCTTGTTAGAGAGTAGGGGTCCCCGTAGTCCACAATTCTACCGTGTTCCATTACAATTATTTTGTCATAGCTCATCACTGCAAATGAATATGGTAATGTCATTTTTTGCGACTCCTGACGCTAGGCTTTATGTCTTGTAAAACTTACGAGAGGACAGGCTGTGAGCAACGGAGAGGATCGTTGTTTTTTGGAAGTACTCATCAACTTTACGTGATATCAGACGGACGGTGTGTGGGTCCAAGTTGTTCGTTGCTTGATCCAAACAAAGTATTTGGTTCTTTTGAAGAAGAACCCTGGCTAAAGCGATAAGCTGCACTTGTCCTTCACTTAGCTGCCAACCAACCTCTGAGATTATCGTGTCCAAATCGGCTCCTTTCAGTTTGATCACTTCGAAGAGATTCACGGCATCTAGAACGGTCCACAATTCGTGATCTGGGTATAGCTTTTCAGGATCCAAGTTGTTCCTTATGGAGCCGGAGAAAAGGTATGGGACTTGGGGAATTATGGACAATCCGTGGCGTAGATCATGCAGACCAATTCTCTGGATGTTAACTTCGTCTATGATAATGTCACCCTTGTCCGCTTCAGCTATCCGGAAGAGAGTGTTCAGAAAGGTGGTTTTCCCTGAACCAGAGTGTCCCACAATCCCTATCCTCTCTCCCTTCTGTATCACCAGGTTTAGATCCGTCAGAACAGGCTGATGATGGGCACCGAAAACTGTCACTTCTTGAAACGTGATGTTTCCCTCATGAGGCCAGTAGGATGGCGGCTTGTTTTCAGGAACTTCCCAAGCGTCTTCTACTTCCTCCGAAGAAACCATAACCCTAGTATAATAGTTCTTCATCAACAAACTACCTTGATGCATAGACCTTGGTGTAATAGTAATACCTTTCAACAGAAATCATTTCCGTTTCTGAGTCGGAAATCAGCGTGACAGCGATTTGCATCAGAATGGACAACTCAATTACCTTCGCCAAAGCCATTCCTACTGTAGCCGGATGCATATTCAGCGAAGCATCCCTCCTATGTCCGAAAGCGATGAGGGTGACCACGGCCGCAATTAGTACGAGGGAGATGACGTCAACTAGCAAGGACATCCATGTATTCATCGCCACGTAAAGGTACCAAAGGGACGAGTGCTGGTCTTGAAGAGTGTCAAATATCCTCTCGAAAATCCTCTCTTGCTGAAACGCCCGAATGAGGGAGAGGCCCTCCAACGTTTTTGCCGTATGTGCGTAGATAGGGCTCCTCGCACTGGACTCTAATCTCTTCAAAGTGGCCGCATTTTTGTGGTAGACTTTGTAGAGGAGGCACACGGAAACGATGTGAAGCAAGCACAGGGAACATGCTGCAATGACGTAGACAGTGGACGTGCTAAAGGAGTAGCAGAGGGTGATGTGCGTCCCAAGAATTTCGAAAATAATGCCAGATATTTCATACAGCGTAATTGGAAGGAGCTCGTCAATTATGATCATGTCCTTTGAAAATCGATTGATCCGATGACCAGAGCCTGCATCCTGAAGATTCGCTTTGGCCCTCAGCATGCTGTTGAGCAGTTGGCAGAAAAGGGTGAGGGAGGCGTCCATGCATATCTTGAACATGACAATGGATCGGAGTATGCTCAGCGTGACGAGGGTTGGAATAATGGCGCAGTAATAATAGGCATGCTGTAGCCGTTCTTTTTGTTCAGCAGTTGTGTGATTTTTATCCTTAAAAATCTCCTCTTCATGCTCGACCCAGTATTCCAGAAAGATTTCGCTTCCAGTGTAGGTTACTTGCGTGGCCAGGCAGAGGAAGATAAGGATGATAAGGAGTGGGGGTGAAGAACTTGTTTTGACGTAAGACCAGAAGAGACTGATGCCCAATTTTGTGGAGATGACGAAACGGTCTGCGTCTTCAATTTCATTGATGGCAATAGCACTCCTACCAGAGGGAAGAAGATGTGGTACTTCCTGCATTCTCACTTCCATTTGAAGCGTACTGTCATCTCCTTGAACCACGACGATTGAGGGCCTTCGGTTGAGAGAAACCACGGAGCTTGTAAGGGCTAGATCGATGTCATCGTCAAGTTCCACATCATAGTCTCCCTCTTTCGAGAAAGTGATTCCCTTGTCCCCCAATTCTGTCTGGGTTCCTTTTGCAATTATTTTGCCGTTTCGCATGATGGCAATATCATCCGCTGCTTCGAGGAAGTGGACTTGGTGGGTGACGAGGAAGACCGTTTTGGACTTGAGTGCTCCTCTTATGCATTTTTCCAGAATGTGCCGTTGTAACTTAGGGTCAACGCAAGAAAGTGGGTCGTCCAAGAGGTAGATATCTGCGTTGAGGTACATGGCCCTAGCCAAGCTGATTCTAGCCTTTTGTCCTATGCTCAACTGGGTTCCGTAGACTTTGGTCTGGTCCCCATCCGCCATACGTTCTAGGTCCTTGGTCAACCCACACATTTCTAACACAGCCTGGTACCATTCTTCATTCTGCTGGTTTCCAAAGACTATGTTTTGCTTAATACTTCCGGCAAAAAGCCACGGGCTTTGAGGCACATAGCCAATCTTCCCCTGTACAACAAGCTGTCCTTTGACCACAGGGATTTCTCCTAATATAGCTGAGAGAAAGGACGTTTTTCCTGACGCAGTTGGACCGACGATGGCAACAAGCTTCCCCGCTCCCACATCCAGATTTATGTTCTCCAATGAGAAAAAACTTTGATCCTGATGCCATTTGCATGAGACGTCATTGAAGACGACTCGACCCAAGGAGCCATTCCCTGGTACCAATTCGTTCAACTCATATCTCGCCGGGTCTTCAAACTTTTCTTCGAGAAGGAGGAACTCCGTCATTCTGTGCATAGTGACGGAGACTTCTGCCAAATCCACGGTGGCGTTGGAGAACAAGTGAGCCAGGTTGGTCCTTACATGCTCGTAAAGGAGTAGAGTCACGAACACCTTTTCCGAATCCAGCTGGTGGTCCAGGTGGACGAACAGAACAATTGTGATGAACACCGTCATTTTGGTAAGGACGAGGGTAATTGAGGAACTAAGGATCCGAAGAAACATCGTCTTCTTGACAAACTTCAACTCAGCCAACCGGCTCTCTTTTGCTCGGATGTAGAATGCGTTCTCCCAAGCGAAGAGCTTGATGTTGTAAAAAGCGTTGATGATTTCGGTAATGATGCGGAGTCTCTTGTTGGTGGCCAACATCTTTTTCACTCTCACCTTCCCGAGGTAGACGCCCATAACGTATTGGAAGATACTGAAGATGACGAGTAGACCAAGTCCGCAGAGGGAAGCCTTTCCAAAGTCGTAGTGAACGTAGAGGAGGTACATGACGACCAAGACTTGCAGTGGGGCAATCCAGAGGTAGTTGAGGTGCAAGTCCTTCATGTCCAGTCGATACACATCGCTGGAGAGAATGGTGATGAGTTGACCCACGCTGAAGCTTCTCATTGTGGCTTGGGAGAGTCGAAGCGTCTTTCTGTAGATGATGGACGACATGGCGAGGCGCATGTGGGTGCAGACATGGTGCGTGTTGAACATTGACCAGTGGAACGAGAGCAGGAACCAGATTGAGGTTACAAAAACTGTGACAGTGGCAAGTTGAGGAAGGGTGGTGTTGTGCAACTTGCTCTTCTCTTGGCTGAAGGAGATAATGATGAAGCCAATTGCAATGACTTGAATCATCCTCAAGAGGCATTCTTCCATAAATCCGAATATTCCGTAGAATATGAATTTAAATGCGAAGGTTCGGAACATGACCCATCGGAAACTTGGTGTTTTCCCGTTTTCAGCACACGATTTCAGATGGTTCAACCACTTGGCCTCCAACTTGTCCCCTAGGGTGCTTGAATGATCGTGTGCTAAGACTTTGTAAGCGTCATCTTCCTTCAGTCCACGTTTCCATCCTGTCCTTAGGATACTCCACAGCCACCAAAATGTGATGACTGAGAAGCAATCGGCTTTATCCCGTGGGGACTGTTTCGTTGTATTGGGCTCTTCTTCAGCAGGAGTCATTTGTTACGTTTCGTGAAGTCATTGGTTTATTAGTGATCGGTTTGTTTGTGGTAGTTGTGAGTGAATGTGGGTACGTGGGTTGTTCCAAACCAATGTTCTCTTTTCTCCAATGCTCTCAACATTTTATAGTGTAGGGGACAAAAGAATGTAGTAGCCATGGGGCACCCTGAGACATGATGCTCATTTCTCTTTGCAGATATTGAGATGGGACGCCAAATCACTGGGGCACATAATCCGACGGTTTTGTACGTGAGTGGAGGGAATACCCAGATCATCGCTTATGCTCAGAAGCGGTACAGAATATTTGGAGAGACAATTGACATTGCTGTGGGGAACTGTTTGGATCGTTTTGCAAGAGTGCTGAAACTATCAAATGACCCAAGTCCGGGATATAATATTGAGCAGATGGCAAAGGCGTAGGTGACATTAGCATTTATCTACAATGGCTATGACTGACATTAATTGGCATCATTTAATTAGGGGAAAGAAGTTTCTTCAGTTGCCGTACGTGGTGAAAGGAATGGACGTTTCTTTCTCAGGATTGCTTTCTTACATCGAGGAAAAAGCAGAGACATTGAAGAAAGAGTATTCTCCTGAAGACCTCTGTTTCAGGTAACTTTTGATCATACTATCCATTTGTGTAGGCTGGAAATTAAGACGTGAAATTCGTTCATTAGTTTACAAGAGACCGTCTTCGCAATGCTGGTCGAGACAACGGGTGCGTTATTAGACATGCATTTTCAAGATGGATTTTCTTGATTTGTGCGTTTTTTTTAGAAAGAGCTATGGCCCACACTGGCTCTCAAGAGGTTCTAATTGTTGGTGGCGTCGGTTGCAACGAGCGTCTTCAAGAAATGATGGGGAAAATGTGTGAGGAAAGAGGTGCCAAGATTTTTGCCACTGATGAAAGATTTTGCATCGACAATGGAGCCATGATCGCAGTGGCTGGGTTGGAAATGTTTAAAGCAGGCGTGACTACCCCATGGGAAGAAACCAATTGCAGGCAACGATATCGGACGGATGAAGTGGAAGCCGTGTGGAGGGACGACTAAAACCTGAATTGATTATTGACATATATTTTCTACTTTTGCATAGGATGTTAAGTGTTTAATCTCATTTTGACTTTGAGCCGATGACGAAATAAAACGTCGATTTTCCCACATTATAAAATCTGCGTTTGCAATTACTGGTTGCATATGGTGTTGGGAACCCGTTGGGCACAACAAACCGTCGTCATGAATGAGCAGAAGGGGGATAGCATGAGTGAAAGCATACACTTTCCCCACATTCGCTTTGTAGTGTTTGCGAAGGATCTACAAGTTTTGACTTTCTTTTAAATCAAATGTGACATAAATATAACTATTGTCACTGGCCCTTCCCTCTTCATCATGTCCCTCTTCACGTTTAAGGAGGTCTGGAGCACATCCTGCAGTGAGCCATTTGTAGGAGCCTTTGCTCCTAAGTCGTTAGCATCTTTTTGTGATAGTGAGGGCAATATTCAGTTTGTCTTAGGAAGTTTGACAGGGACCTTGCGAATAATTGGAGAGAGGTCCCGTGGTGAGGACAGTATTACTAATAGTAGTGTGGGTATCTTGGCCGAGCTTTCACTCGCCAGTCCAATCCTTCAAATCGAGGCTGACACTTTTGTTGGGTGAGATGAGACGTATATTTTGTAGATGACAACGTTGAATTTTGATTTTTGATAGTGGCACTGACGATGTAAACTTGGCCATCCTTCACCCCTTCAAACTGGGTGTGTACGCAGTGACGAAACTTGCTGGACAAGTGGAGCACGGCTCTCAATACAAGGTGACCCTCCTATACGAGCATTCCCTGAAGAGACACGCTTTCAACATGTGCTGTGGTCCCTTTGGCCATGGGATTAGTACTGACGATGACGGTGGTGCTCAGGGAAGGAGAGGGTCTTCCTCCAATAACAATAGTGTTAAATCAATTAGAAAATTCCTCTGCGTTCAATCCCTTGATGGAACGCTGTCCTTTTTTGAGCAAGAGTTATTCACATTTTGTCGCTACCTACCTGGTTTCCTACTTCCTGGGCAGTTGGCCTATGCTCCAGCGTGGGATTCTTTCCTAACCACCACGTCCTCCTGGAACCTTGTCTGCTTCAAGTACTCCAACCTAGCCATGGCGAAAGACGACCCGTATCAACAACAAAGTCAAGACACTTCTGTGGGGAAGCGGCTTTCTCCAGATTGGTCCTTCTCTTTGGGAGAAGAGACCGTGGGAGACCTTCAAATCCTCACGACTCACTCTCCGGCCACAAGTTGCGTGGTTGTGTGTACGTGGAGGTCAGTTCTTTGTTTTAGTGAAGGAGGGATTCTCGTTTGGGGAAAGAGGTTGGACTACGATGTCTCATGTTTCCTCTCCTATCTTGTCCCCCTTTCCACCGGTGGTGGAGGAAGAAGGGATGAACACGAGTGCATCAGTTTGGTCGCTTCCAACAACCATGAGACAGGGGTGACTGGGGATGGAAGTAGTTTGTGCTTCGTATATGGAGGAACCACCCTTAGATGGGCGGCCAAATTGCCCTTCGTCCCCATACAATTGAGTAGAGGCAAAAAGTATCATGGCGTGAATGGTTACATTTTGGCCCTAAGTGCAAACGGTTCTGTTGTATTTGGCTGCCTTGGCACAGTTCCTTCACTCTTCGTAGCCCCTCCTGTTCAAGCGAGAGACCTGGACTATGAAGCTGCAGAAAAGGAGCTGAGTGCTTTGCGAAAGGCAATCGCGGCATCGGGAGACACGGAAGTATCCACCACGAAGGATGCAACAGTTGAAGTGAGGTTGGAATTTGAGGGACAAAAGACAAGGTGGTTGGAAACCAACGGGGCTGAGGTAATGGCATTGGTGGGAGTAGTCAAACTTGTCTGTCAACTAAAAGTAAATGATGTCCGCGTTACCTTCAACACTCCGAGACCAATCATTTGCTCACCCGACTCTGTCTTTGTGGGAGACATAGGTAAGGCTGAACTAATAGCCATTGTCCTCTTGTTTGATATTCACCCTTTCTGAATTAAGTCGGCAGGCATTCGTACCAAGTCGAATTTTATGTCGAAGCAGAATCAATCCCTTCAGATCTAGAGTGTGATGTCCTGGTCTTTTACGTGAGTGACAACGGATCACCCCACTTTGTACAAAAGTGCGGAATTCGCATCCCTCTCTTCATTGTGGCTAAACCGCAATCTCGAGTGGAACGAGGGAATGTGGACGACGTCAAACTTACTTTCTCAGTTAACAAACCTGCCGTCCAATTGACCACTTTGTACAATGGTATGCCTCCTGGTCAATACTTAGTCTTTGTATGTGCATTGTTTTGATTTGACAGATTTCCAATGGGACTTGAACCCCTCCGTTGAGGGGGGTGGTGGCAGCGTAAGCTTTGTGCTTCACAGTGGAGAGATTGTGTCCCTTCTCTCATCCACCAAAAACACGTCAGCCTCTGACACCAAGTACAGAATCCAATCTCAAAACCTTGCCGCAGTCTACATCGTATTCCGCGATTTCGTCGACCGATTACGGAGAAAGCATGCAGTGTCAGGAAGAGGAGGAGAGGAGTCCCCACTCCTAATCCTTCCTCTGGGCCTGGATGAAGACTTTTCCCTTCTCAATGACTACTTTCAAGAAATTGACGTCCACTCGATGCAACGACAGCGAGACTCTAAAATTAAGGACGACATTTCGGATCGCGCAGCTCAACTAAGGGCCATTCAAAGGCGTCTACTCATTCGTTTCAGAGACAAGAATCCCCTCCCCCTCACACAACTGGAGATCCTGTTTGAGGGCTCCTTGGACCAAATTGGGGATTGTCTAAATTTCACAGAGGGCAATGATTTGGTACAACAAAAACTCCTTTGTCTCATCTCACCCCACACGCCTCTTTTATGCACTTTTCCTTCCAAGAAAGCTTTAATTTTCTTTTCCACAGTTAAAAATAACAACATGCAACCATCCTATTGCGTAAAATAAATTGCATCGTGTTCTCTTTGCTTTGCTTTTTTGCCTGCTTTATGTAAATAAATAAATAAGCAATGATTCATTTGATCCCTCACACTTTCTCTCAACTCGACTAACTTTCGAGCATTTTTCTATTTCGTATAATTTCAGGAAATGCAGAAAACGGAGTGTCGGTTGAGCGGAGCTACAAAGCTGTTGCTAGAACTCATAAAATTGAAGCAGGCAAATAATAATTGCAGCGATGAAGGCGAAGTGGATCCGAGTCTATCGTCATTACTCAACGCCCTGAGTCCCGATGTCTGGAACTACTCTGGCAGTGAGTACGGTTGGGAAGAGAGTGTTTACAGTGCACTGACATTCATGAAGGGTGGCGTGGTTGTTAATCAATCGTTGGCCAATATGGACTTGGGGAAACTGAAAAGAGCCATTCGATCTGCAGTGGAGAAAGCGTGGAAAGATGCTCAGATGGCAGGGAAAGGAGGACAAAGTGGTAATAAACCCAAGAGTAGTAAAAGTAGTAAAAGGCAAGTTGCCCCATCGTTGTCATCATCATCATCACCGACGTCGTCGGAGGAGAGAGCAGAGGTCCTTGTGGGAAATGAGATACAGGAGAGAATGACCTCTGCACGAGGACGTCACACGAGGAGGATGAACTCAACCCTCGCGTCCATCCCTGATGAGGAGAATGAGCATTCCTCATCTCCTCCACCCCCTCCAACAAAAAGCGAGGTTGCCGAAGTCAAGGAAACGAATGGTATTCAGGATACCCAAGCTGAAGTCTACAACAATGATATGCCAACGTCGAAAGTCATAGGCGATAAAACTAACCTGACCAGAGGCCTAAGTAACAACAACAATGAAGTCCTCTTAGAAAATGGAGGAAGCAGTGCTTCTAATGGAAAAATTGTTACCAACAGTGCTCATGGCAACGAAGAGGACGATGATAATTTTTGGCTCTAAAAGTAATTTTAATTAGACTGTAGTTGCCTACCCTGACGTGGGGCAGAGTGAGAAAGTATAAATAAAAGCTACACTTTTCGCTTTATGCAATGCTTATACTTTTCGGATCGGATTATAGTTTTGCAGTGGTTTCAATGTTTTATTGGCGTTTTGCCATCAGTTTTGTTTAGGATCTATTGGCATCTGTATAGAAGATGAAACTAAATGCAACATCTTGGTTTTTGTACATTGTCTGTATCTCTAGAAAAGCATGCGACGACTGGGGATTTTACAGAAAAAAACGTACACCACTTGCATTCACCTACTTTCACCTTTGGTCTCTTCATTTCCCTGTTGACATTTTTTCTCCACAAAACAACATGAGGATAGAATTGTGTCGAAAGTTAAAGATCCCTGAAGGATGGTCTTCAGCGTCTGAGTTAGAACATACGTTAAGTCCTGGGGACGTTATTGAAATTAAGTTTAAGCGTAACGTGTCCCACTTCCTTCTTAACATTCGAAGAGGGTGGTGTGTCCACGTGAGAGAAGTGGATGTGGAAGAGGACCAAGGCATCTCCTCTCCACTTTTGGTGAAGGATGCGACTGACTTTCAAGAGGAAGCTGGACAGCGACCCTGCAGAATAAATAATTTCGAAGAAATTGCAAATTCACAAAAGCTAACTCCAAGATCTTTAAAAGACACCCTGACAATATCACGAGCGGGTCTGGCCAACGGACCAATAACAGTGAGTGCTAACGACGTTCCTCATTTCCTTGTCGTCCCAGACTCTGGTGATGATGGTGGAACAAATGGAAGGAATTACGCTCAAGAATATTGCCTTTATTGGAAGTACAAATTGCCACAGTCAGCCTCAACTCCATTTAGCAGCCCCTCGTCAATTTGCTTTACCTTCGGTTCGGGAAATGGGACAAAAATACCGGCACATTATGTAAGCTGTGAATAAATGAAATGGTATGGCGTAATGATAATGACTCTCCACTAAAGTACTATTTTTGTTTATCCATATGCAGGGATTAATTTTGCTGATTATTGTGGTTGCTGCAATTGCAGCAGGCGTTTTGGTGCTTCTCTGAATATTAAAAGCTCATACTTTTTGAACATAAACTAAACAACCTATTGGGTCATTTTCCACCGTTGTTAACTAAGACTATTTTTTGCTCATAAATAAATTGCAGAAAAATTCACGCAAATACAAAAATGGTATTGATTTTTTGTCTTTTTATTGCGCAAACTTAAGTTTATGAACTCGGATGCAAGCAATTCTGAACTTTTCATGCATCAACTTCATCTAAATTCTGACTTTTTGGTCTACAAAAAATCTAGAATTCTTGAGAGTGGGACATATTCAATAGCACTTTCATCCTGACGTTTCAAAGTGTGCGGAAAGTTGGTAATTTATGTACCAATCATCATCTCCATTTTGACTGACTGAGTGTGGTAATGGGCAATTTAGAACTGATGACATAATTATGGCAACCAGCTTCGTTTTAATGTTGTTTCTCCGCGGATTTGTTTTACTTGGTTTCCGTGGTCTTGGTAATTTAAAGTCCGCATTCACTCACGTTGCCATCGCCATGCATTCTGTAGAACATCATAATAATAGCTTTTTGATGTCAGTTTAGCGTTGAAATCAACCTCTTCTGTGCAGAAAGAGAGGTTAAAATAACAGTCTGAGAATCCAATGGTTTCGACCTTAATTTCTGTAGAAAGATAAGAATTGGGAATTAAATTAACAGGAAATGGTAGACCAGGTAACACAAATATCTTATAATGCAAAAATACAAAATGATCTCCCTCCAAGCTATAGGTGTTTTTGCTTACATTTACTTTTCCAGCATTTTGAAAATAATTGCAGTTGCGGAACAACATTTATGCTACACAACAGTCGTCTCTCTATTTGTAGTAACCCTAACCATCATATGCATGTCGAGGAAAACGAGATTAACAAAATATACATTCATTGTCGGTCTTCTTTACTTTTTTGAGGAGAAATTCATAATTCTATCGACACCTCAGCTCAAAGACGTAATTAGTAGGTGACTAAGCCAGACTGCATGGTCTTTTCCCCTTACGTTAATTGGTTCTGCTAATCTTTTTAGAAATGGATAAGATGAATGTGTTATTCAGCTATCATTTGGTTCTTCGAAGCATAAATTTTCAGTGCGCTTTCTTTTGATGGTACTACAAAAAAGAAAAAAGCAGTGACGAATCCCAGAGACGTCTTGTCATCCTAGACTACACCTCCTCTAGTTTTGCCAACCCAAGCCATCACTCCAACCTTAATTATTAATAGTAATAATGATGAGCTTCGAATTGACTTTACGCCAACATAACCCTCATTTCGCATGTTTTGATGCACATCGTGCTCTGCTCCAGTTTTACACTTTTTAGCAAAACTGAAAACAAATCGCACCTGCTGAAGAACACAAAGTGAGTCTATTTTTGAAGTTTGTAGAGATTTTATACAATCATTCGTTACTGAATCCTACGTTTACTTATGATTATTGATACCAATTAATCAATCAAAGGAGCAGAGTTCATGAGTTGAAGAGAATGTAAACAGTATGATAATAATGGCAATGATGGTGAGAGAAAAAGGGAGATGCGGTCAATAAATATTCAAGTCATGGAAGTAATTACGAACGTCAAGATGAACATGAAGTATCTGAATTGAATTAAAATGACGATGCCCATCAACTAAAAAGATTCTATTGTTTTTATCCATACGAGCAAACCTGGATCTTTGGTTCATTGTATTATGTCTAGGTGTATCATCTTTACAAATGAAGCATTTTTTATATACCTCTGCGTGCGTGTGTGAAAAAATCCCTAGGATTTTGAGTAGGTAGGTATGGCAAAGGCTGTTAATGAAAGCTAAAACAATTAATGTGTGAGTGAAATATTGAATAGGGTCAAGATGAGGTGAGGCGACACATACTTTATCCTAATTAATAATGCTAGTATATCAGTTTTGTCCGTCAACAGTTTGGGAATTTGCAACTTGATCGCAGAGTGGGGTATAGTGAGATTTCCTGAAGTCTATAGGCTTTGTTGCCATAACAAAAATTAATATTATGAAGCAAGGGTGTTGGTGGAAGATGATTTGATTTGCTCAACTGCGTAGTTTCAGTTTTGTAGTATTTTTTTGCAAATAAATTTGAACCTCACCTTACTATACATAGTATTGCTTCGGGCATTCATTCTGTTTGCAAATTATGCCATTAGAGTAAAATGTTGCTTTTAAAAAACCAAGTTAAGTTGTCTGCTCAGGAATTACTATTTGTTGTTATCATATCATCATCATCACATCAGGAGTAGGCATATATTGTATATAGCAATTATTATTAAAGGAGTCAGGTAAATCGTTTACCACGAAGCCTAAAAGATCGTAAGATGACATGGGAATTGTTATGACGTAACATGAGATGATATGTGTGGAGGAACTTGTAAGAATATTTAATGTTCATTTCAAACTTTTGTTGTAACCATCCGTCTGACAGCAAATACAGACAGTTGGTCAAGATGAGAATTACGCCAATGGTCATTTAACTTTGAGCCCTTCTAACTTTTTAAAGTTTAAGATCAAAGATAGCCTAGGATAACTTAATGTACGTTGGGTAGTACATCTAGTAAATAATAACACTTGTGGTACGCAAATGAAGCCATGTTTCATAGTGGCATACAACAACAATGTAACGCTATAACCACAACAATAATAAAAGTACGCTGCGGGTAATGGCTCCACGATGTCGGGCAGAAAAAGAAAATTACCATTATTTTAATTTTAAATCAGTCATTCATTTCTCATTTCACAAGTTATTTACCAACATGAGACATCGTACCTACACCTTTGATCAGATCATACGCTATGGGGGTAATTATAATATCAAAATTAATATCCATCCCCATAAATTACGATTCTCTTTTTAATTGTTGTTGACTGAGGTCTTTGTCAACATACCTAGAAGACTTG
The DNA here is from genome assembly GCA_034696445.1 of Isotomiella minor. NCBI lineage: Eukaryota > Metazoa > Arthropoda > Collembola > Entomobryomorpha > Isotomidae > Isotomiella > Isotomiella minor. The sequence continues at coordinate 21,004 of JAQIWU010000119.1, forward strand.
TCCAATGGGTTTACGACGTGTCGTCAAAACGGCGTCAGTCGTGTTATATATCAATTGAGACCAGTCAACTTTCACCACTCAATCGAGGCAGCTTTCAGTAATAATTTATCTTTTTGGTGTCCACAAGGTAATCGATGAGCAGTCAGTGCTGCGTGATCAATCATTATTAAATGCATAGGGGTACAATGAGAAATGCGCATAAGACAAACACATGCATTTCATTTTTCGCATATGAACTAATTTGCATTCTGGAGGAGCAGGAACATCTAGGCTCAATCATTGCCATCGACATCGATTCCATCCAATCTTGCACCTGATGATGCATTATTGACAGGAATGTGCCATGCCCTTTCTCGCCACATCACATTGCGGAAATAGACGACTTCATAAGCGACGACGCGACGGTGTATAATTTGTTTTTGGGATTGGGAAACAAATTTATGAAGACGAAGACACAAGACAAGACCAACCAACCAACGGAGCTAATTTTATTTAGTTGCTTATTATTTCTTTCAGCAATGCATAATAGCAGAGAAGAACAGAGCAGCAGAAGATGAGCCCGTGGGTCATAAATTAATCGATGGCACACATTCTCACACCATTACACATTGTCCGACTGTTATAATCGGGCAAGTCATTTCATTTAAGATTGAATGTTTATTATTTCTGCAACAGCCAAAAAGCCAAGTCTGTTAAGTTGCGTTATTGCATAGAAGAGTCGTCTCTAGTACAAGACTTGTCCCAGACGAGACTAGGGCAAGGCTTGTGGCACCTTGTCTATTGAAGTAAGCAATAGATTGAAGATGTTGAACACGTCGCCACGTCATAAAATAAATATATACTTGCTTTTTCATTGTGCACAACAATCGTTGATAGTACCATCGCTTACCTGCTCTATCTAAATCTGGTCTGCATATGCTACTTGTCCAGAGATACACATCTTTGCATCTTTGCTTTATTCAATCCTGGTGGATTTTTTGCATCGTTATGTTTTATGGAATTGATACTCAATAATTATGAGGCGCCAATTAGTGGTGTTGAATGTTCCTTGAGATGCTTATTAATAACAATAATAACCTCCCCTCCCTCTCACCTAACTTCCAAAGACCATGATGATGTGCATAAAAGAATTGAATAAGTAGTATGTGGCATGCCTTGCCGCACGCTTTGATAAAAGGTTTTATGATCAATTAATTGCTAATCAATAAATATCTTATCTGACCATATAATCGCGACAAATCCCTATTTTATATTTCATATCAAATAATTCACCAACGAATGGCGCCTATTAAATAATTGCAAAAAGAGATGAATGTGGCAATTAGATAATTTGGGAGCATTTTGCTGATATGAGATGATGTTGCAGATCTAAAGGATGCAACAATTCGTTTATTAGCTTTGGTTAGCTTAGGGGCAATATTGAAAAACTGCGTGAATGCATATCTCTCTACCTCTTGTTTAATTTTATTAATTATTTTTAGTGCGAACATCACTTACTTCGTTTCCGTGTCGCCATAACGATTATAAATCTGATTCTTCTGATTTCTATTTCGCAGCCTCCACTTTTGACACAGACATAGAATGTCTTTACCTGAGTTGAACCTGGAGGACATCTATTCGACGACGCCATGTCATATTATTATTATTCCACAGTCAATTGTCATTTCATTTCACTAGAAGAAAGTTGACTCACTCTTTTGGTTTGGTTTGGTTGGCCACATAATTTATATTTGATATTAATTAGTTGTGAGAAACAAGCAATAAATTACCCTCGCATTCGAGTGGCACAGCAAGAAAGCCAATGTAGTTGACAAGACATTGTATATTACATCAATTACTCAAACACAAGAGTCTCGTCTCGTCTCACCTCTTGTCTCATCTCAAGTGGTTTGGTTAGTTGGTTCGAACACTGAGGCAGAGAGAAGAGATATATATTTTCATTTTGTAGTGGAATGTTACTCCATTCTCAATTCTCACCTGCCTACATTTTTTGCCAAAAAAATTGCAACTTCTTTACACTCACTACTCTTATGGTCCTGGCATCCACTGGCTCCAGAATTCTGCATCAAGAGAGATGAGAAGATGAGATTGAGGTTCATGATTGTACTTAGCACCACCAATGAAAAAGTTGCAAGTTCAAGTCAAGTAAAACTTGAGTGGAGGAAAGGTTTTACTACAGTTTTTTAAACTGTGTGTGTGTGTGTGAAATGCAAAAAGTGTGGCTATATTTTGTACTGTTATAGCCGTTGTATTGAATCGTGATGGAATAATGAATGCATCTTGTAAAATAATTAATGCGATGCAATCAAAGCTGCAGTGCAACTTTTCTTTCTCCACTCAATGCCATTGCTGAAGGTCATTTGAGACTTGAGACCTTTTCTCAGTATTTTATGCTTTTCCTTGTAAGTGGAAACTGCAATTAATTGAAGGGATGAAAAAGGATGGAATGGAAAGTCGACCATTGGGGCATCCGGCGACAATCTGCTCTATGACTGGACTGACGTCGTGCTATTTGCAACAAAAATAAACACCACTACTCTCTGGATCCCACCACAACAACGGCACCTCTAGCTCACTTTTTGACTGGAAACAATTAAATTTTTCAGGTTGAGTTGACTGTCGTGACAAGATAAGATGGCTGAATCTCTGAAGGAGAGTAAGAAGAAGGGCGAACGGGGGGAGGAGGAGGAGTATGGGAGGATTTTGATGGGGGAAAAGATGACGATTTCGTTGTCGTCAGAGGTTGAAATTGTAATTGTTGCACCACACACGACACATGACGTTCCACATTAATTAATTTTATCTTTTTAAAAGGGGGAGGGGGATGAAGGTGAAGACAATGGGACTTATGGCGGACTTGACTCCGACTCCATGTACATCAAGCTGATTTCGGCCGATTACTACGAGTTCATTCTGAAGAAAGAGGTCGCGCTTTTGTCGGGCACGGTCAGGCGCATGGTCACCGAACAAGAAGAGGACGGCGAGGATTCCAACGAGATTCTGCTCGACGAGGTGTCGTAAGTTACCACACTTTTGACCTTTTCTCGTCATGTCCAGTGAGAGGGTGTTTTTTTTGTAGGTCTGGCATGCTCCACAAGGTCATCTTGTTCCTCCACTACAAGGCGCGGTTCTCCAGGGGAACCGGAGAAATGCCGGATGAGTTCCCTATTGAATCTGACATTGCGAAGAGTCTCATAACGGCGGCGTATTATCTTCAATGTTAAAAGGCTCATTCATTCATTGTCGTTTCAAATCATTGTCAATCGTTGTTAAACCATGAATAAAAAAGTGTCAAAGTTTTGATGTTAATGTGGAAAAGGCTTTTTTTAATGCCAAGCATATTTTTAAGGTCAAATGTCTAATGATAGGCACTTTCTTTGACTCCAAAGGGGAGTTGGCATTTTGTTAGTTGTCAAAAGATACAAGGACAAATAATCTTCCGGTTCGGGTTTATAACTTTATAACTGGCATTTCATTTCATTTGGTGTCTGTGTCATATCACATGGACGGTTTTTATTGTTCAGCTGGGTATGCGTGTCGCAAAGGTAGCCACCAAGGTAGGGTTTCAAAAAAAGGTAGAAGCTATTGAACTCTCATCCTCTAAACACTTTAAAAACATATCCATGTTGTTGACAGAAGGTAAAAATGATAATTCCTTAATCCTTTTATAAAGCGTCTCACCCTCTCACCTCTGAATCTGAATATTTTTGGTATGGAGACATAGGTGTGGACTTGTTCATTGTAAAGACTTAATCGTCTCGTCTTTTTCATTTTTAATGTCATTGTTGACCCTCGTAGTCTGGTTGCCATACAGACAGACTAGACTCCTATAGACAAAGAGAAAGCAGCATGCCTCACTACACTTGTTTGTTGGTGAACAGGTTCAAACAACAAAACAAAACAGGCAAGCGGCAGCGGCTCTCAACAATAAGAGAAAGCAATGATGAATAGAAAATCAAAAGAAACCTGTCTCAACAATGACTCCTTTTCATGTGTTGGACATGTGTGTAAACATAAAGGCATACAGACTTGACCGGATTACCTGCTAACTCGAGTAATGAAGAAAAGTGAAAGGTACACGCAGACAGTCTCCAACTCTTTACTTTAAAAATATAAAACTCGCCTCATTTAATCGGACAGGAATTTTACAATAAGGCATTCCTTACTGCTTATAAATCGGTGGGTGGGTGATAATTGCACTGCACTGGCTTATTTGCACTTCTGGTTTTCAAACCGTTTGGACTTCCTCATTACATTACATGGCACACAGGAATGAAATGAAGCTAAGAATTTTTCATTGAGCAAACATTGTCCACCAAACAACTCAATCATAAAAATCCAATGATTAGGTACTACTCGTATAAATAAAGTAATAATCATAAATCAGAGAAATGTTGCAAACCCCTTAGTTACTTATATAATGTTGCTCAATTGATTGATTACTGGGCATCATAATTATGAAATGAAATGATATGATTGTGTTTGGTTTGAGACTTTGTTTTGGTTTGTTGTAATCAGTCATTATTTTTTATGACCTAGGAAATGACAAATTTTTTGCAAACTCTGAAGAAAGAAGAAGTGAAACCAAGGGATGATGAAATGAAAAATAGCAATGTGGTGAAGTATGAAATGAATGTTGTTCTCCGTTGGTCGTGTAAAAGTAATGTGGCAAAAATGAGGACAATCGCTAAATCATCGTTTGTAAATAAAGAAAAGTGTCAAGAAGCAAAGTCTTAATCCGCCCCTGACCAGCTCATTCTTCTTACTTATAGGAAACTTTGCAAAAATTGTACAGACACGGTCTTTTGAGCGAATAAAAAGACAGTACAATTTAAGCTATTAACTGCATTATTCCAGTATGAATGACTTTCTTACAATCCTATTTAATAAGGTTGGCAGTATAGCTAATCTTTTGCCATGCCAAACAACACAACTTCTGCTCAAGAAGATGAGTAAATAGGATGAATAAGCGCTTATCTTTCGTCTTCTCTCTCCTACTCTCTTGGATCCAGAAGAAGAATGGTCACTTTGACTTGAGTTCAGCGTCTTTGGTTGACAGCGAAAACTTTGTCATCATCATTTCATCTTTGAATATATTCAACCCCAACTAGGATTCAATTGAATAGTTCATCAATTTACCAAAACATGGGATTTGTAATTGTAATTGTAGAGAGCAATAAAACGTGCTGACGAAGATCTTTGTCTTTTCACAGTCAGTGACTTATTGCGTAATTAATTGATTAATGTTAACTCCATACAACTTCAAACTTAGTATACGCAAGTCGGATTTATGCATAAACCAACGACCCGGTAACATATTGATTAGCCTAAAAGTGGTCAGATATTTCAATTTAGAACCGAGAATATTTTTAATCAGAAAAGTCGATACTTTGGCTAATTTATGGCTTTGGTTTGATCCCTCCTCCTTCATCTTCATCAGCTCAGGCTCAGATAACTTCTCATCAAATGTATATAAAAGTCTACTTAGATAAAATCATACAATTTCAATTTATTTTATTTTAAGTAGCTGAAAATATGATCTTTTCCACATTTAGATACATTTACAATTAATTACCTTTCGACTCTTTGCAATGGTGACATTTGTTTCTGCTTCCCATTCATGTAATGAAGTGAGACATTTAATGAAGTTACATATGAAAGCTAAGCATTTATATATACCATGAATTATTTGACATGGCAACCAATCCTGTACGCATTAGTTAGTAATTGCTGTCAGACCAGCCATGGAGTAGTCGCACACTACCCCAGAGATATAACTCCAGAACTATTCCGCAATGCCGTGGACGATATTTTCGTCAATCCCAAAACCGATTGTAATTCCAGTATTGGAATTTGTCATTCCATCCGTCAGACAGACAGACGGACCATATGGGGACAAAAATAGACAAAAATTTAACTCATTTTCCTAATCACGTCCAGTCCAGTTAAGTTGGTGTATACGAGTTTCTTAAACTTCGCTTTACATTTACCAAATACCAAAGCAAAAGCCTGTCTGATCTGATGCTGCACATCGCTTTGTGTTGTCTGAGTGTGTGGATGATGATGGGCTTGGTTTTTCTTGCCTCCTTGGACCACAAGGTAGAAAAGACATGTTAAAAAGAGAATCAAACCAAGCAACTTAAAGATGAGTGTGAGAAAAGTTGTTGGACTCAGTACTACAAAGAAGTTGGCCAAGCAAGGAGCAAAATTTTTACGGCATTTTCATGCTCAACCCTTTTCTCTGCAAAAGTGTCTCATTTTAGCATATCATGCGAACAAACTTTCATAAAGAAAAATAAAAAGAACCAGTGGATTATCAACGTATTCTGTAATTGGATTTATTGAATCTACCAAAAGTGATTAATAGTATGGAATACAAGTAGGGAAGACGAAATCAGTTTGTGCAGTGTGTTCTTTCTGAGTTATCAAGCGATGAGACGGTCAGAAGTTAAAGAAGGTCATTGGTAACCTGGAGCGCTTAAAAAGATAATTACTTATTAGTAAAACAATATCGATCTTGTGCTCTACTTACATACGTTTATAACAACTATCTAAAAGATAGCAAATCTTTCATCGAAGTTGGCGTCAAGCATCTTTACATCGTGGATTCATCTTAAAAAGAAGGAGGAAGGAACTGTATCTTAAATGTATCAACAAGTAAGTATGTAGTTCATTCATTTGAGAGCCTTTATGTCTTAATTACAATTATTGGTATCACAAACCTTGGCTTGAATATTGATTCAAGTTTTAATTAATTAATTCTTTAATTGATTCCTTCGAAGCCAATAAGGCTACCTAAAAGTATTGCAAAGGCTTGACCAATTCAGTATGCAAATTTATGCAGAATGTTCGTACAAATATTTTTCTTAACGGGAAAAGTTTCAATTTTCTGCTTGTATCAAGTAAATTATATATCTCTTTTGTGAGTATGAAATATGGTGCAGATGCAGATGCATGTATCTATGTAGAGTAAGTCAGAAATAGTAGGAACTAGAATCATGAATAAATAATTCGATAATTTGCCCACAAGGCATTCATTCATTGCAAGAAATCTTTTTTGTTTTTTAAACAAACAAGAACTTGCGATTAAAAACAAAAGTTCTTCTCTAGAGGGTCAGAAGGACGAACGGAACGGTTGCTCGGTTGGATTAGATTTGGATGGAGTATGCGAATATTCATTCCCCTGAGATATAACTTTTAGGATGCTACGTATTGAACAGTGGACTGTAATTTTGTTACCTTGTAGATTTGAATGAATGTGATGTGATATTACGGACACATATTACGTTGCTTATAGATGTAGTCAGTGTGAATGAATGAAAGTACATTTGATATTGGACAACAGAACAGAGTTATTAGTAATAAGTTATAGAGGAGAAGAGACACACCTTTTTGCATTAGCTACATTTTAGTTTACCTGCCTTGCAAATTGACTTAAAGAACAACTTAACTTACAAAGACATAGACCTTGCCTGAAAAAAAAAATTGCGTTTAGTTTAGTCCGTCACTTCTTCAGATTTATTCATACACAGCATTTGCTTTTAATAAAAGTTGCTAACAACACCACCGTGGTGGAAGTCTCACTTTAGTTTAAACTTTGCACTTCCTCAAAACTACTTGGCGATTCATATCATGTCAAGTCTTCTGCTCTGCATAGGTAGACAGACAAGGTGTGTGAAGGCGAGTAAAGTAAAAGATTCGTAAAACAATCTAGGATTGCTTTTTTATAGAGTACAAGAAACTTTGGACTTTGTAGCATCAAAACTATCTAATAGTTTTGATGGAACTTTCAAATGCATTGTAATTATTGTCACCCCACTCAACATTTGCTGCATTTAGTGCACACATTTATTTATTCATTAAATAATTCGAATCAGAGAGAGAGAGATAGAATGTAGATGGCAAGTGGGAAAATTCATGTTCTCATTAAACAAGCATTTAGTCCACTAATTGCTTTTCATGAAAAAAAGAAAACTAGAAAAAGTTGCAACCTGACACTTTGCACTTGCTAACTCGTATCTTGAATATAGATGAGGTGATTGAATCGAGAATGAATGAATGAATGGATGAGTCAAGCCAAAGATTGTAGATTCTGTTAGGCAGTCAATGAATTAGCCCATGAAAACGAACATCTATCTTCCTTCTTTTTGATTTATCGGATCAAATATACCAGAGATCTTTTGATATGTGATCAATGCGATAAATGCATGCATGTGAGTTTTGGGATGAGGTGAATGAAATGAATTATTGACTTAACTTAGAGAAGCTTGTTTATAAAGTATAATATTACGTCGTGCATCACCTACAATTACTTATACAGGAGAGAAAAGATGGATGATCCACGAGAGATGAAAAATGAAATATAGAAAGAGATCTCATTTATCTTGTGTTGAAGTTTCTTCATTAAGCCTGAATAATGGTAAAACAATTGACTATCCCAAACTTATCCAATTGAATTTTTTGTCATTCACAAAAACTTTTGCACATCAGAAAAGCATTTTAGAATCGCAATGGTATTATTGGATTGACGTGTGCAACTGAGGCATTTAAAAAAATACCAAGAATTACACAAATTGCTATCCTTTTTAGCTTTGACAATACTGTTGACCGTGAATTTATTACATTTGTCTATTCGAATGCGAAATTCTTTTACTGAAGGTTCGAAGTGAAGTTACTGTAACAAACGAATGCATCATTTAGCGAGTGAATGCATAATTTGTCATAGTCAATTGTTATTGTTATTGTGCACTTGCATAATTATTTTATGGGAAGGAAGCGTAGTTAGATACTTTCTATTTGTTTTTGTGGCTTGACATGACAAGAATAGAATTTTGCTTACCACAGGTCGTCCTATAGCAATGAATCATTTTATTTTTCCACTGTACTATAATAATGACGATGTATAACTTTGTGCGCCTTATGGTTTCCTCTCTTTCTTATTGCAAATGAGAAACTCGATCAAAACAGTCAGATTTTTCCTGACCAATCCTAACTATTTATAAATATCTGTGATTGTGGACGTGAAAGTCGATTTTTCGTAACTTATAAAAGCGGATATGTTTACAGTTGAAAACTACGCAATGAGAGGGATTCCCCAAAATTTTTGCCTGTCACACTTGGATGAATCGACTGGGAGTTGTTGTTGCTGAAGAAATGTGAAGAACCCGCAAGTAAGAATAGCAACACCAAACATTATTGGCAAAAGTGTTGTCAATCCAGAAGCGTTGTTATCTTTAGCAACAATATAGAAGAATCTCATCAAAGCAAAAGAAAAAAGATGTTACCTTCAGAGTAAGTGTTTAATTAATACACGAGGCACTATGAGACTATATGAAAATAATAGTGATGTTGGATTCATATTACACGCTTTGCAACAAAGTGTTTGAGTTAATTACTTGTTGGTGCAAAATACAATTCGTACATTGTAAGCAAGCAAGTATGCATATAAGACGATTCTCGATGTGGTTTTTCCTCCGAGTTTTACAATGAGCCATTTGTTACACTTCGTCTAACAAGCATAATGAGGCAAGGTTCCTTAGACATAGACAAAATGGTATTAATAATAATTTCCACATGTTTACGTTAATTAGTATAAGTTTATCAAGTGAGTAAGTGGGAAATAAGATGCTTAGGCCCATGAAAAGGTGAATGTATAGAATGGATGGATTTTCCCCGGAAATAGGGGTTAGGGAATTCCAGCACATCATTTTCATACATTTTTTTGCGAGTTGGATGTACTTCATTTCGTTAGTCAGATCTTGATCCTATTTGCAAACCAAACCAAGGAGAAGGAGAAGATTGTTAACCAAGCAAATAATATGTGTGTCGAAAGTACATGTGCAAGCAAACGGTTGATATCACGTCAATAACATCGGGCAAAAAGGAAAGAACCAAAATGTTGAGGCTGAGTCTTCAAAAGAATCAAAATATGAATGCGGATTATGACATGATGGCTTTTTCTGCAGCAGATGTTTTTTGGTCCTCGTAAAGACAAAAAGAGATCAGCATAATAGTATTAAAACTATAAAGCAACCAACTTTAATCGCCTTGAGTAGAATCAATCAAGACTTCCTCCTTTGTCAGTGAAGCCATGCAATGTAAGAAGACTGTCTATAAGGTCATACATCAATTGAATTGGAGAAACGTAACACAATTTATGGAACATAAGATTCTAATAATACACCGCTGTGAACATGAGGAATGGGAAAGTCTATACCACTTGATCAACATTTTAGTAGTGTCTTGGCCTTTAGTACTTTTTGGAGGATGCAATAAATGTAAATGAGTAGAACGGAGTAAAAGTGATGAGTCACTTATCATTTTGATCAGAGAGAGTACACATTGGAGTATGTATGTGAACAACAGTGCATGAAATTAGGCTACCGGGTATACGCGCCCACGCAATTAATGTCAGAACTGCATTCGATATTCTGAATCTATGGACTTGTGACTTTCTCTTGTCATTGTTTCCGCCCGTTTGTCGATTCTTAGATGGTTTGTAGTCTTCTATTGTGGAACTTTGATTACAGCAACGTCAAGCTTGAATACATAATTCATTACATTTCCTTTCATCACTTCACGTCAACCTCATGCGTGCCCTCATGTGTGTAATAATATGCGTTAGGAAAGAAGCGTTTTTTTCTATTTACATACACTTCTTCTTCTCCTCCCACACAAAGTCACGTCATCATCATGATCATAACTTTTTTTTATCATCAGATAGACAGATGGGTTCTGGACATTATCCAAAAGGGATGATGATATGAAGGAAAAGTAGTTTTTGGTAGTTGATTGGTTCCTCAATAATAAAAAAAGTACAATCAATCAAACTTTATCATCATAAAAAAGTGAGCCAAGTCATCAATCTAACACAGAATAGTTGTGATGATAGATGTGATGTGATCTGGTCAAGTCAAAAATCAATTTGGGAGGATGATGATGACTTGGCCACTATTCTTGTGCATAAATGCAATTTAGTACTTGAGTAAAAATAGGATTGTTTACAGGAGCACTGAATTTCGGCAATCATGTATGTACTTTGATGAAAATGTGTTATACTGATTCATTCATAACAACTTGATTAACGTCATCGGGTTTATTTTTTAGTCATAAATGATGATGGATTTGGTCTACATTGTCAACAAGTATACCCAAGCAGTGATGCTTAATTATTAACCCGTGATCTTTTTCAGTTGCAGATTTGGCCTTTCCCATCCACACACCAGTGAAAGTACTGATGACAATATGGATGTTATAAAGATGGAAGACCCACATGCCAATGTGTCTGAGAAGGGTGAAAGTCACGGAGAAAGCAGAGACCACTGCTGCCACTGTTTGAGGCACTGTTCTTTCGAGCGAAGGGACTTTAGTTTTCCAATTTTGGAAGAGCCAAAGATGAAAACCACACCCTCAAGCCCTACCAATAGTAATAGTTTCAGTTTTAGTGACACAAAGTGTAGAAGACCTTTACCACCACAACCATCAGTTCTTCATAGATTAGTGAAGTTATTGTTGCCCTCATACAACGTGTGGTGGACAAGAAGGTCACCAACACTTTCCTTCGTTTCCATCTACACCCTTGCCTTTCTCTTCCTGTCCTCAGTCCTCAGTAGCAATAGCAATGGAGTTTATGCAGCTGGAAATTTTGTGGGTAAGGAAAAATAATGATAATCTGAAGCTCTGGAGCTCAAAATTATTTTTTTTCTTCACACAGGACTGTCAGGATCATCTCAAAAATGTGATAATGAGGGCGAAGTGTTTCCCCTACCTGGATCAATTGAAAATCCATGCTTCACTTGTCTGTGCAGGGTAAGTACATAATTTAAAGTCTCATAAAATCTCTTCTGTTAAGAAGGTGTCAGTCATGAAGGCATCCATCCATCCTCTCTCTCTCACCTCAAATAATGATAAGCTGTTCCTTCTCCGTCTGTCATTCAATTCATTCGATAACTCCCTCCCACCACAATCTCTTATTGACTGTTAATTGTGGTGGTTAAGATTTTTATTAACTCCACAACCCAAGACTCGAAAGAGTAAATATTTACAGTTTTCCATTATTTGACAGATGAAATGAAACACAGGAGAGAGAAGGTAGCCTTCGTTCTTATCGTAATGTTGTTGACGATGTGACTGTAATATTAAACACAGAGGAGTTGTTTGCCAGGTAGGGACTTTTAGGGACTTAAGAGATTAAAGACAATTTGAATTACGATGTTGAATGAATCTGGAAGGATTCTTGCATTCTGTCTTCTCTCAACTTTGGTCTGTATCTTTGGGAAGAGATAAGATAAGGGCACAAAGGAGAGGAAGAGGCAAATTGAGAAAGCAATTAGAACTAGTCTTTTTGACACTGGTTGGGTTCCTTGGGAACATTTTCTCCATGACAGCAACAATATCGCGTTGTTGGATCCAAATTAAGCTGAGATAGTAATTGATTCAAGCTCAACACTTTTAGTGCAAGGTGAAATATTTTAGACGGGGTGAAAGGAAGTCCTCGTTAGTATACTTTACCTACTCACTTTCATTCGACTGTTAATGCCCTTGTTTTGGAAACAATTTAGATACCTACCTTTCAACCATTTGGGCAAATAAGGGCAATTTGGTAATCTAAAGTAGTATCTTCTGTTCTTTTAAAATATAAAAATGTATTCTTGTATCCTCACCCAAACACTACAGACAAACTGCTCAATGCTGTTGTACATATATTTACTCAAATGCCTAGGCAGCAGGGGCACAGTGAGACTGAAATGCCCGAAGGAAGGATATGGAGAAGCATAACGCATTTTAACAAGCAAATTGCGCAAAATCTATGTAAAATTGAATGAATGAATGGCAACTTAATTATAGTTTTAAAAAAGAACAACAACTTGCACCATTTTTTGTATTATTTTCTCCCTTCCCATTGTTTAAAACGCTTTCTCATATTTACTTCTCTTCTGCGTCTTTAAAGCGTAAGGCTTGCATTGCACGAAACCAAGTTATTCTGTGTAAACGGTCGGCCACCTGCACTGATTGTTGCATCGTTCATTTCATTGCATCATTAGCATTGTTTTAGAGATACTGACTGAATTCCACTGACTTTTCCACGTTTAAAAAGTTGGAGAATATTTATGAGAAAAGTAGTGAAGAAAGGAACGTAGAAAAAAAGAGAAGAAACCACAAAAGAAGTAGAGTGCATTGCATGCATACATGCATGACATGCCTTGTTTTTTTACACGTATTGCATTGAGAAATTGCCGCAGCATAAAAATATTTTTTAAGAACTCTTCGTAAAACTTTAACTCTTTCTTTCCTTTCCTTTCCCCACGTCCAAAAGTTTTGTTTAAGATTGTTGTCTTGAGAGAGTTGAGTGGAGATAATAATGCACATCATCATCATCATCATCATCGTGGATAATAATGATAATAATGACTTTAATTTTTCACCCTCTTTTTTTCTTTTCTATTCTTTCTGGACTTTCGGTAACCGTGACTTCAATAATAGACTGCTTTCAACTTCATCTCATTTCATTTCTTGTATATTCATGTGATCCAGCATTCCTTTCTCTCTCTTTCTTTCTATCACGCCACAATATTCTTGTCCAGGTATCATAAGCATTCTAACTTTTTTTTAGCTTCTATTCGATCTTCTTTTAACGTGCCGAACCCGATGATGATGATGTGATGTGTTGACTTGTCTTCTAAAGAAAAGAGATTTGTTTTGTTTTTTATGCTCAAAATATTTTCTCTTATTTGTTACACGGGATCCATGGGAAGGAATATGACATGACATGAGACAACAACTTTCGTTACATGACCAAATCGGCTTCTACCAACATGTTTTCGACATGCTACAAATGGATTTAAATCTAACCAAAGGAAACATTGTGTAAAGACTTTTTCCTCTGTTGTTTTTAGAAAGGAGGGCATCGGATTAGATAAGAAGTATAGGTATTATTTTATAGGTAATTATGTCTAAAATAGTTCAGCGGAGGTTGAGGCGAAGAATGGATGGTTTATAATTAGAATTGCATGTATTAAAAATAGTTGACAATTATTAATCACACTGTCAACTCTGTTGCAACAACATTCTTTCCCACTTTTCGTCGTCCTCCTCGTACTTTAAGCTTGCGGTTTTGTATTTTGAGATTCCTCTGATTTTTCATTCTATGAGATAATAAACAATGGGTTGAAGACATGCTCAGGACATAAACTTCGTAAACGTAAAATTTGGATGGGTTAATCGTCACCATGGTTTGTTGGCGTACGATCTTTTAATCGAGGAATTCTCATTTCTACAGTTTATTTAATTTTATAACCTTTTCCTTCCCTTTGAATGCCAACTTGATTACGTATTTGAATAAAAATGTTTGAGTTTGTGTGGGTTAAATTTTCGTATAGATTGAGATTTGATTTGAACAGATCGTGCTTCTCTCTGCTTGTGTGGCACATGGACTCTTTTTTTGAATTTATTCAAAGTTAGGATTGTTTGTATCTTGCAAAAAGTTACGGTATTGCACTATATATTTTTTAACTGCTTCTGGTTCGAAGAAGAATGTTGAATAATTCAACCAGAGATCACGAGCCAAACATTCGGCTTATTTTGCTTTCAAGCGTGTCCATCCATCCTGTCCCCTATGTGTAAATATGCATATCGAATTTCACCCTCATCCTAAATGGATCATCACACAAGTAATTAATTTGGTAGAGTCGTTATATAGCTTTTATATTATCAAATTATTAGAAAGAGGAGTGAATGAAACTCAAGGAAAACATTTCGTATATGACCAAACCAGCACTTCTTAAGCCTTGCCCAGAGTCGTTGACCTTTGACATCCTGTAACGCTAATGTAATGATCATGTGCTGCTGTCGTCATGGACAACCCTTCCATAGTTCATGCACAGCAAAATAATTTCGTGTGCTGTTCATGTATTGTTGACACATGAAGAGCACATGAAGTATAGATCATAATTTCACTCTCACATTTTGCATTGCATCAAAATGCCGCATTTCAACCGACGCCAAGTCCTTAGGGTCATTCTGCTTCGACGCCTCAGCCAAAGAAAGAAGAAAACTCGGAGGACCATGTACATAAGAGACATCTTCGCCAACCGTGAGAACCAGGGCGAGCTTCAGTTGGTCCACGAGCTTAGAAGTGACCCGCATTACCACTTTCGATACTTTAGGTATGATTGCCATCACTTGCGAAAGTACCCAAGTATAGTATTAATGTTTTTACCACATTCATTTTAGGATGACAAAGGAGAATTTTGACGAACTGTTATCCCTAGTAGAACCGAAGCTCATTCGAGGAAAAAACCACCGTCTGCCCATCAGTCCTCTCGAAAAACTGGCAGTGACCCTAAGGTAAATTGAGACACCACTTGGCCATGATTTCTTGACACTGTTACAGTGGACTCTTTTCTTATTTAGGTACTTGGCCACAGGCAATTCCCAAGTGTCGCTCGCGTTTAACTACAGAATCTCCCCACAGTCAGTCTCCGTCATTCTCCGTGATGTTTTGAAGGCCATTTGCGAAGTCTTGGTTCCTCTTCATCTCAAAAAACCCTCACCCCAGGACTGGGAGGCAAACGAACGTGGATTCTCTGCGAAGTGGAATCATCCCAATTGTTGCGGCGCCATAGATGGCAAACACATTAAGATTCAGTGTCCTCGATTTGGAGGATCCGAGTTCTACAACTACAAGCATTTCCATTCAGTCGTTTTGTTGGCAATTGTGGACCCCCACTACCGCTTCACCGTTGTAGACATTGGCGCCAGCGGTTCTCAGTCTGACGGAGGTGTCTTCTTGAGATCGAAGATTGGAACGGCTTTAGAAAGAGGGACGATGGGGCTACCAGAGCCAAAGAGTGTTGGGAACAAACTCCTTCCTCACGTCATCGTGGGAGACGATGCCTTCGCCCTCAAGAAGTACATGATGAAGCCCTTCCCCGGTCAGTTCCTTGCAGTGGAGAAAAGAATTTTTAACTACCGACTTAGCCGGGCCCGAATGGTGGTAGAAAATGCCTTTGGCGTCCTCTCAGCGCGTTGGAGAATCTTCCATACCCCAATCCTAGCAGAAATGGACTTGGTCAAGTTAATAGTTCAGGGGACCATAATTCTACACAATTTCCTAATGTCGAAGCATGACATGGCAGGGATAACAATGGACAGTGCTGACGGTGGAACAAGTGGAAATTGGAGAGAAGCAACTGCAGGAGGTCAAGGAATGCAAAGTCTCGCTGGCCAAGGAAGCAACAACTACTCTTCCAATGCTGCAACCGTACGTGACTCGTTCTGTGAATATTTTAACAACGACGGAGCGGTTCACTGGCAAAATAACCGAATTTGATTTTATTTCAACAATAACAATTGGTATATTTACGATAAGTGTTTAAATGAAAGTGTTTTTTTGTAACAAAGGTGTAAAAATGTAATGTAATTGAACAACTAACATGTTAAAATAGTATTTCCAATGAATTGTTAATGGGTGTTGTTTGAATGAGTAAACGTTAAGTTTAATACGACTGCGTAATCTCCAGAATTTCTATTTCGGCGTCGTGCACCAGATCCATAATTGCTTTCTGTAGTTGCAGGAACACTTTTCGGTCTGCGGCGGAGATTTTCTTTGCCTTTTCTGCAATGAGATGGCCCATGGCGTCAAACTCATCTTCTGCTTTTAGGGTCCCCAACAGTTGTGTCTCGAAAGTGTTAAGCTCTTGATTCTAAACATTGAGAAACAACCGTTATAGATCCGTGCATTTAAATCTTATCTATATCGTGTGCCTCACCTCTTTATTAGCATTGCCGTATTTAGAGTGATTTCGTCCTCGGGGTACCTCCTTTGACCTCGGCACCTGTTGGGGTGGTGGGGATGGGTTGGAGACCACCTCGATCTCCATGCTGTCCCCTCCGTTCAAACCCGACGTGTCAATGGAGAATCC